>JAPFSE010000836.1:0-26945 GCA_030777785.1 Beauveria caledonica | reverse complement strand
AGAAAGAAAGAAAGAAAGAAAAAAGAACACCAAATGTCGGCATTTCAAGCGAATGAACAGTGCGATCAGCTCTCCCACTTCCGCTTCACCGACTCAGCCTCCTCGTCCAACGCCCCCCGCGGCCCAGCAACAGCGACTGCTAGTCGTATCGCCGACTGCTCGCGCGGTCGTCGTCTCCGGCTCCGTCGCCGTTGCGGTCCACCGCAGGCGCGGCGTCGCTGCGACGGCTGCCGTCCGTCGTCCGCCGACCCTTGCGACTTCCTACGCTATCGGTGCCGTCCTCGCCGCCGCCGCCGCCACCACGGCTTCGTTTCGTGCCGCCGCCGCCGCCACCACCACCACCACCAGTACCCACGCTGGCCATGCGCTGCGCCTCTTTGAGCAGACGCTCACGGTTGCGCGCCTCGCGCTCCAGCGTGTGCGGGTCTTTTGCTGTGCTGCTGTTGCCGCCTCCGCCGCCATTGTGACTCGGCTCCGTGGGCGTAGGGATGCCATCCGTCGAGTGCTTCCTGTCGTGTCTGCTCTCTCGGTCACGGTCGCGGTCTCTGTTGCGGTCTTTGCGCTCGCGACGGTCTTTGTCACGATCTCTGTCGCGGTCCCTGTCGCGGTCCCGATCCCGGTGTCGGTCACGACGGTCGCGGTCACGGTCACGATCACGGTCACGCTCGCGGTCGCGGTCACGGTCCTTATCCTTGTCCCTGCGCCGCGAGTGGTCGTGATCGCGGTCCCGGTCGCGGTCCCTATGCGATCGGTGGCTGCTTGACTTGTCATCGCCACGATGCCTGTCCTTGTCGCGGTGGCGATCCGAATCTTTTTCGCGGCGGCTGTGGCGGCTCGACTTCTTCGCTCCTTCCTCGGGGGAGGCCGACCTCGATGGCTCACCGCCGCCGACGGTACCCTTTTCGTGTTGCACCTCCTCGTCGGCATGCCGGGAAGAGTGCTTGCGGCTCCTTTGCTTTCTACTTCGGCTGTGCGAGTCTTCGTCGTGACGGTCGCCGTCGGCCGTCTGTGAGCGGTCTCGTGTGCGTCGATGAGGGCTGCCATCTCCTCGGCTGCGACTGCGACTGCGACTATGCCCTCTACTAGTCGCGCGAGACTGTGCAAATGCGTTGTCGCGATCGGGGTTGCCTTGAACCGATCTGCGGTCAGCACCCTCGATGTCACGCTCAGCGTCATCACACTGAGATCTACTCTGGCCATCAGCAGAGCCCTCAGCAGCACCGTCGCCGACCTGGTAGCCCCTTGCACGCAGGTGGTGCAGACTGGTATTTGGAAGACCTTGGCGCATAGCTTTCGGGCCTGTCGGAGCATTTACAGGCACATCGGCAGGCTGACTACCTTCCTTGTCTTGGTTCACACTGTGGGCGTCACCTTGGTAGCTTGCCTGTGAAAATGACTGGGGAGTACCATCAATCTGGCCTTGCTGCATTTGACCTTGACCATGATAATTGCCACCTTGCTGAAAACCGCCACGACCGTATCCCCCATAGTATCCGCGGCCACGACCACGGCCACGATAATTGTGCTGGCGATAGTTATTATATTGGCCATAATTACCTTGGTTGTAGCCTGTCTGGAAGCCAGAATTAAAGTTCCCAAAGTCACCAGTGTTCATACCAGCGCCATTTTGATTGAAATTATTCTGGTCGAAATTCCATGACTGAGAACCGTTCCAGTTATTATCGTAGCCGCCTCCATAATTTCCCATGCCGTTCATGCCCATGCCTTGAAAGCCTCCATTCATAAACATGTTCTGCATCATAGGATCCATGTTCATGCCCGGCATGCCTGCTAGACGTGGTGTTAGCACCGTGCCGCTACACATTGGTTGACTCGACATACCCATCATCGGAAAGCCCATGTTGTTCTGCATGGCCATCATCATCTGCATTTGGTTAAAGTCGCCACTCCCAGGAAACACTTGATTTGTGAAACCGTTTCCGTGCGGCACCTGTCCATCGCCGTTTCCAACTTCGCCCTGGCCGTCTTCCTCGGCCTCTTCTACCTCTTCATCATCTTGAGGAAGTTTCTCTGGCCGCTTCGTGGTAATGATGACGTCGTCGTCGTCTGAATCTTCCGAATCATCATCTTCTTCCTCGCCGACGTTGTTGCCCGCGTCGGCCACCTCTCGTCGAGCATCAGAGACTTCGTGCTGCTGCTGAGCATGCTGAGCTCGTTAGCATAAAAAGCCGAAATAAAACCATAATGCATCAAGCTTACCTCTGATTCACCCTGTACCACATCGGGGACGGGTACCGTTGAGGGGTTACCGTCAGCAGTCGACTCTCGCGCTCCATTAACGGACGCTCTGTCGGCGCCTGCTGCCCGGCCCTCCTCGGAACTGTGCACCGTGGCAGCTTCGACTGGAGTTTCGGAAGCCGGCTCTGGAATGTCCTTGATCTTGCTTGCTTCTCTCTTCTTCTCTGCAGTGCGAAGAAAGACCCGGATCGTCGTACGCAGCGATTTGTTGGGTGTGCAATCATCGGCAGAGAGCGGCGAGTGTTCGCAAACTGGGCAGGACGAGGGGAGACTTGAGTGACCTGAAAAATCAGTATCGTGTTTTTTGCCCAGACTGCAGTTTGCGTGCTCACATGATTCACAAATTGCTTGTTCACAGCAGGGCAAGCGGAATGCGTTGACAGCAAGCTTGCTGCAGTTTGCACATCGCAGTTTGTGAGGGATATCGTCAGGAGTCAGAGAGCTGTCGCGAGTTAGTGATAGTGAATCGAACACATCGCATCGAAAAGCCTACTCGATAAGCGCAGTCTGCGCCTCTGTGATGGAGGATGCCATGTCGCGATCAACCGAAGTGTGAGAAAAGGTAGCTTGTAATTTGCGCCGGTGATCGGAACAGTAGTCAAGAGGTAAAAAGATTCTGTGTAATGATACGTCCGAGGCAAAGAAGCCACATCGATGGGGAGACAGCCCTCTTTTATAGACACATGAGCTCGGTGATACAGTACACAATTTGCTGAAAATTGGGCACAGGCAAGACGATAGTTAGCCTGCAAACGCATCTAGAGGAGTTTTGACGCGGTACAGACCAAAAGTGGGCCGATAGTGGATGGCTGCGGACTGGCTTCCGCGCAAGTCACACGAGTCACGTGCAACCCTCTTACAGCTCTGCGAGAGTGAAAAGAAATTCTAGAGGTTCGGCGGTGAGGGGGCGGCTGAGTTGATAGTACCTTTGTGACTGAATGTTGGTAGGTTAGTACCTAGGTATGCTTGTTCTCTTGGCGCTGGCCGACAGCACTTCGCTTGCTTAAGTGTCATTGATATCGCTCCACAGCGCTCCATGTCAGGATTGTATGGCCTCGAATCCATTGCTTCATTGATTTGAGCGCCCCGTGAGTACTAGCCAATACTCTCATGTTTGACAGGAGCACGACATACTGCTGTGTCCCAATAGTCCATTAGGAACGAGACTTGATCACATGCATGCTCCGCTCGGCGTAAATACTTGTATCACACGGTGCATTGAGCTTTTTGTCTGTTCTATTACGTGCACAGGTATGACGGTAGCAAACAAAGCGAAACAGATGTTGGCTCACCGTACCGGGCTAAGTAGTTCAACATCTAAGGTAAGTATGGAAACAAGGCAACTAAACATACTCATGATCCCGTAAAATTATAAATCGACTCCGAAAGCAGGCGCTGAGGCATCATGGTCTGACCATTAACAAAGCTGTGCGATAAAAGACATCGTGAAACAAAGCCTGCTGGGAACAAATACGACTACTCAACAAGCACATCCATCCTTCGACCCGGCCTCATGCGCGTTTCCGAGGGTGACTCTCTGCTCATCTCCGGTGCGACTGGCCGTGTTGGTGGTGCCGGCACCGCGAGCGCTCTTTAAAGAGGTCTCTGGAATTGCGTTGGCAATGGCTGTGAACACCTCCGACACATTCACGCCAGTCTTGGCACTGGTCTCGAAAAACAGTAGGCTCTCTTCTTCCGCGTAAGCCTTGGCTTCATCTGTGGATACCTTGCGGGCGTCACCCGAGTCATCGCCGTCGTCGCCATTGTCGCCGCTTGCAGATTCGCTCGCAAGATCGAGCTTGTTGCCAACGAGCGCAATCACAATGCCAGGAGAAGCCTGTCGTTGCAATTCAGCAACCCAGTGCTTAGCTTTGATGAGCGACGTCGGTTTTGTGATGTCGTAGACGACCAGAGCAGCCTGGGCATTTCGGTAGTACATGGGGGCAAGGGAGGCGAATCGCTCCTGACCGGCGGTGTCCCAGATCTCAAACTTAATGGTCCGCGTAGGCAGGTTGCATTTTTGGGTCAGAAATGCCGCTGAACGAGGTGTTAGGCGTGCCAATATAATCAAACGGGAGATGCCACTTACCACCGATAGTGGGCTCTTTATTTTCCTGGAAGTCGTTGTTGACGAAACGCAGGACCAGGGAGGACTGTTCAAATTAGCATTTATTGATTGAGGCAATAGCAATTACGTAGTAGTCACCTTTCCTACGGCCGCCTCACCGAGAAGCACCAGCTTGACGCTGCTGCTGGGCTTAGGGCCATTTGCAGCATCAGCCATCGTTGCAGGATCGTCCGACAGGCGGGCAAATGTGTCGAGTGTCGTCCAAATGTATAGGCAAAGCTATAGCGAGGGGATTTCGAGAGAGAACCTGCGGGTTGCCGGATGTAGATGAACGGCAGTAGCAAGGATAGCCTTCCGTCGCAAGCCGTGGATGTCGTGATGATAGGCGCAGGAAGGACAGAGGCTGAGGAGCGATGACGACTGAGCGAGTGTTTTGCGCTGGGCACCATCTGGCGGAGGGTAAAGCCACATGTCACAGCCACTACGAGTGGCGGGGCAGGAGCGTAATAAGGCTTCCATCTAAAAACGGCGGAAAGTTGGCCCATTACCGTGGCCTGCAACCTAGGCCCCGCCAAAAAGTTTCGAGCGGCAGAGAGTGCAGCTGTAGAAAAAAAATACCCAAAGCGGTGGACCGTCTGGGCGCATACCATCAGCAAGCTCTCGGATTCAAAATCTCTACGTTTTGGTGCACAATTTGCTTCCGCGACCCGGAATTCTGGTGGATTCGCTTGAATAGATGGCACCTTCAAAGGAATCAAAAGCAGCAAAGCGCAATTTGCTCGATGACTCGGATTCTGACTCCGACGATGGCGGGGCGGCTGCTGAGTCTGGCTTCAAAGTAAATGAAGAGTTCGCTCGTCGCTTCGAGCACAACAAGAAGAGAGAGGAGAGACATAGACGTACGAAGTTTTTTCTCTTTTGAATTGATAAGATACTTAGCTAACACACTACACAGTCGAAGAAAAATTCAAAAACGACCCAGAGGATGACGAAGACTCTTCCGACGATGAGACCGAGGACGAAAATGGCTTCCTCGCGACTGAAGATCTCGACGTCCAGATTTCCGCCACTCTACAAGCTATCAAGAACAAGGACCCGCGAGTCTATGACAAAGATCAGACGTTTTACAAGCCCGAGGACGAGACTGCCGACGCCAAGAAGGACAAAAAGGAAAAGCCCGTCTTTCTCCGCGACTACCACCGAGAAAAGATTCTGCGGGGAGATATTGGAGCGGACGACGACGACGAGCCACCGCAGACATATGAACAAGAACAAGAAGCAGTCAAGAAGGAATTCCTTTCTGGCGTGAAGGGCGCGGAGGCGCACAGCGACTCTGACGATGACGATGGGTTCATGATGAAGAAAAAGTCAGATGATGCGGCGGCCAAGCCGTCCAATGGCGTCCACTCCTCACGATCGGGCAAGATAAAGATCTCTGGGCCCAATATTGGCGATGCCGACAAGGACCCCGAGACCTTCCTGTCCAACTTCCTGGCCGCCAGAGCCTGGGTCGGCGAGGAAGGCGGCCGCTGGAAGGCGTTCGAGTCTGATGACGGTGACGAGGATGACGGCGCCGACGAGTTCGAGCAAGCCTACAACATGCGCTTTGAAGACCCTGAAAAGAGCAAAGAGGTCTTGCGCTCGTACGCGCGTGACGTCACCAGCTCCCGCTCCGTGCGTCGCGAGGAAGTCACCGGCCGCAAGCGCCTGCGCGAGCTCCAAAAGGAGCACAAGGTAGAGGAGAAGCAAGGGCGTAGCGAGGAAAAGGCTCGTCTGCGCAAGCTCAAGCTCGACGAGGCCGAGAAGAAGCTGCGGAAAATCAAGCAGGCCGCCGGTGCGGTCGGCAAGGAGCTGTCAGACGAGGAATGGATGAGCTTCCTGGACGGCGCGTGGGACAATGATAACTGGGAGGAGGAGATGCGGAAGCGATTCGGCGACGATTACTACGCCGTAAAGGACGACGACATGGTCGCCGGCGGCGCCGACTCGGACGCGGAAGACGCGGCGGCGGGACGATCCTCCAAGAAGAGCAAGCCCAAGAAGCCAAAGTGGGACGATGACATTGACATTGACGACATTGTGCCCGAATTCGAGAGTGATGAGGCCAAGGCCAAGTTTGCGCTGAGCGACGCTGAGGAGGAGCAAGAGGAAGACGAGGATGAGTCTGCCCCCGCCAAGAAGAAGCGCAAGACGGCCGACATCAAGAAAGAGCGCATCGAAGCCCAGAAGAAATCCAAAAAAGAGCGCGCCAAACTCGAAGCCCTCGTCGACTCCAAGATGGAGCTCACCGAACACGACCTCCTCCGCGACTCCGCCCGCCTCGCATCTGCCTCCGCCTCCTCCCCCGCCACCACGACGGTCCAACCCTTTCGGTACCGCGAGACGTCGCCCCAATCCTTTGGCATGACGGCGCGCGACATTCTCCTCGCGCCCTCTGACAAGGTCCTCAACGAGTTTGCCGGGCTCAAAAAATTCGCCTCCTTTCGCGACGACGAAAAGAAGCGCCGCGACCGTAAACATCTCGGGAAAAAGGCCCGTCTTCGGCAGTGGCGCCGCGACGTGTTTGGCCGGGATTACGAGCGCACGGGGCCGACATTTGGCTTTGAGCGGTCCGCCGAGGAGGAGGAGGGAGGCGGGGTCGAAGGTGAGGGCAGTGGTTCACAGCAGAAGCAACAGAGGAGGGGAAAGCATGGAAGCGAAGGCATGGGCAACGTCGTCGAGGGTGCCCGTGAAGAGGGCGAGCAAGCGGGGAAGAAGAAGAGGAAGCGCTCCAAGAGCAAAAAGGCGGCCAAGACGGAAGCGTAAATACTTCAACCGCCTATAACTTGCCTATACTCGTGTTTGTCTTTCACGTTCACGTTGTTGTTCCTTCTTTTTTTCATTCTGCCATGGATGGATTCACCGGCTTCATCGTCTCGCTCCATGGAGCAACTGTACATAGCTTTAGAAAAAGGAAAAGAGATTCATTGCAAGGGCGCATCAAGAAGTTTCAATCTCAATTCCCCATTCCCTTAAAAACCTTCATTCCACACATCAAATATCTCTCTTAATCAAAAAGTTATTGGTATTTGTTTACACCTTCATATGCTTTCAAGTCTCTGAGACTATCCCGCCCATCACCTCTCGGGTCCTTCTTCTTCTGCTTTATTTTCATTAATATATGAATGGGGAATTCAAAATCAGTCCAGCCTCTCTCTATCTCTCTCCTTCCAAAAAAAAAGGTACTCAAAAAATTCGACAAGTCGCTTGCCCACAGCGCAAAGAGATGCGAGGGGGCTAAAGCAAAAGATTGTGGACGCGCAAAGAGATATAAAAAGGGAAAGAAAGTAAACCCATGAGGCTGCGCCACCGGCAATCACAACCAAACTTCCTGCCCAAAACTGTAATCAAATGATATCCGCCCGTAATATTTTCTGTAGTGATATACGTGGTAGTTGTTGAAAGAGCCAAAAACCACAAGAGAAATGACATCTCTGGTCGAGACCTCCATTCATTCCGTTGACATTTGCTCGCTGACGCATAGATGCTGTTGAGGTTTTCACATGCCATGCTGCAGTCCACCACCCATGTTGTTTTGCGGCATGCTACTGCCGTTTGCGGGGTCGCCACTGGTGCCGCCAGCAAATATGCCGAACCCGTCCATGTTGCTACTGGCGATGTTTATGTCTTGATGCATCTCTGGTTGCTCCATGTCATAGCCCATGAACCACGAGCTATCTGGCGCAGAGTTGAAAATATTCATTGTTGGCGCAGTCATAGGGTTCTGCTGCTGAGATGGATGTCGTTGCTGGCTCATGGCGGTATTCTCATTCTTTGGTGTAGCTGCCGAGCCTTGGCGCGGGTTGTGGGCACCGTTGGGCATCGCCTGCCATCCATTGGTGGTTTCCTGCGGTGGCGCATTCATGCCACCTGGCACGATACCAAACATTTGCTGAGGAAGTCCGGCGTCTTGACCTCCCATGCCAAGAGGCACAATGTCGGCAAAAAATGGCATCTGTGGCTGTGGTGGGTACGGCGCCATATTGTTAGGGCTGATGGGGGACATGCTGGACATGTATGCCTGGGATTGAGCAGGCATGCTGTGCGCGTTGAATGGCATAGGAGGCTGTGTATTACCAGGGTTGGAGAATTTGCGCTGGTCAACCTGAATGCGAGGGGTGCCGCCAGACTGGTCTGAGACTCTGCGAGGGGTAAGCGCGGTAGAAGCTTGCCGCACCTCGGGTGCGGGCTGATCCGTCTTGTTGGGAGGTGTGACACCAGTAGGGTTCTTCTTGAGAGAAAGTGTCTTTCGCTTCTGCATCGGTGTCTTGCTAGGGTCTTTACCATCCGTGGCATGGGAGGCAGGCGACAAGTTCTCCAAAAACTCCCCGACAGAGTGCAACTCTGGCTTTTGCTCCAAAACGGCATCCTCTCCACTATCGGTGCGTCTGGGCAAGTTTGGATCCATGAAATCAACGTTGGACACACCAGAAGGGTAGCGGTTAAACCAGTCGGCGTACTGCAGCAGCGGTTGTTTACTTTGCATGGCGCCGTTTACGCCAGGTCGTCGAGAAGCATCGTAGGCGTTTTTGTATTGGCGTCGAATGTCGTCCACCATCCAGTGGAACATGCCCCAGTACTTCATCATTTTCTTCAAGTATGTGATGTTGATGGCAAGGTGGACCTCAGCGGCTGCTTTAAGCTTCGGGTTTCCAGAAACCATCCCGTATATCTGCACCGACGATGACGAGAAGGCACAATATCCTGCAAAAGGTGCCGACACGAAGCACTGGCGCTCATCGGAGTCCTTTAGTAACTGAGAGATGCTGTTGGCTGCATGGAAGGTCTTGCCCGTCAGACGAGGAATGAATTCCTTTGGTGCGTCCGTGTTGGACTGGTGGCTACTCATAGCTGCTTGACAAACATAGAGCAAGCATTGATGTATAGTCATGTGCATAAACAGGTACTGGGTGGCGGTTCTCTCAGTGATTTGCAGTTCGAGGTTTTCCTTGGAGTATTGTAACTGCGCCGGCAGGGTGCGAAGCAGTTCCTCGGCGTCACGCACAAGCTTCGAGTATTGCGACCGCTCATCCCACTGGGCAAATTGTTCTCGGTCTTTACCGCCGTGGTTGTAGTAGGTGACGATGCGGCCCCACAAAGCAAGGCCACGAATGAAGAAAGCTGACGGTCCCATGTTGCTGCGGACATCAGTATCTGCAGCTTGACCCTCCACGGCGGGCGGTCCTGGTCTACCGTCGAGGAGTTCTGTTTGTGCGGGCATATCCAATTGAAAGCAACGTTCGCTCACAGGCAGCGGAATTGTCAGAGAGTCGTCCGATATAAACATGGGGCGGTCTGTGCCAGACGAAGTAAAGCGGTCCATCAGGAAGCAGGCCCACATGATGCGTCTCCGAATTTCTCGATCAACAAAGCTGATGGGTACTTTGGGGCCTTTCTTTTGAGGGTCATAGTCAAGGTCTTTATGCAGCTGCAGAGCGTATGCCATGCGAATAGCTTGTCCGCCGAGTGCCCAGCTGCGGCCACCGTGACAAGTGCCGAATTCGTGAAGCCCGAGGATGAGCAGACATGTCAAAATGGTCATATTTGGCCACTCGTAACGCTTGGTGCATATATCTCTAGCGTGCTGTGCCCATTCCTCACCTCGAAGGAATGGTCGCGATGTGAGTGGCAGTTTGGGATTCGTTGAGAACCTGGCAGATACAGCACAAACGGAGAGCACGAGAACGGGGGGGAGAGAATTGCTTCTAACGGAAGACCAATTAGTATGTTTATCGAGTAAAGGGTCAAATTGAGAGACCGACTTGAGCCTGCGCATAAAGCTTGGCTTATGCAGTAGGTGATACGCTTGCCCGTACACGCTATCAAAGAAGACTTCGGCAAGGTGTTGTTGGATCTCTTTTGAGGGTAGAGCATCAATTCCTTCGCGAAAGAGTTTGTTCTCTTCCTTTTCTTGAGAGTCGGCGGCCATTGGAGGAGGGGCGTCGCCGTTGCCAAATTTGGATTTGGACGCTCCGTTTACCCAAGATTCAAGCTCTGGAGAAAAGGCTTCATCGGCGCGGCGTTTCTTGGCGGCAGCCTTGTTGGCGGCGGTGGTACCAGGCATCGCAGGTTTGACGACGGCACGAGTCACAGGAGCAAGATTGTCCTGGTCAGATTTGGGGACATACTTGATAATGCGTTCCTCCATGCGCTTAAGCCGCTTGTCAAGCATGGCCATGTAGTCGGTGCGGGGCGCAGCCTTGCGACTGGTGACCTTGTAGACGCAGGGTATTCTGGAGCGCAGGCAATGCTTGCAGGCCGGTTTTTCACCGGAGCAGCGAATCTTTTTGCGGCGGCAGGCGATGCAAGCCAGCGGCAGACGCTTTCGATCCTTGCCAGCCTTTGTTTTGAGCTCGCTCCACGCAGGCGTCTCAGCCTTGTCGATCTTGCTCTTGCCGAGATCAGTTCCGTCGGCACGTCCAGCAGCGGACGAGCTAAAATCGTCGTTTGCATTGTCTCCGGCTGAGGCATGGCTGGGAGAGTGCCTATCAACAGAGGCACTTTCGTCGGGGATGGTGTCGATAACAGCAGCGCCAAAGGCAGAGGGGTCAATAGCAAAGCTAGAGTTGGGAGCTACTGTCAGTGAGTTCATATTGGCACTGCTCACAGAAGCCGGAGCCATGGTAGAATGAAGGGAGAAGTGATCGGAGCCAGGGGGGTCGTCAAAGGCAGAAGCGGACTGGTCCGTCATGCCCGACATGTTGGCATAGGCGAAAGCAAAATCGCCAAATTGAGAGGGGTCCATGGCAGCCGGAAAAGGGCTTGAGCCGGGACCGTGAGAAAAGGCGGAGCTATCGTTTATGCCTGGTTGCAGATCGGAATCGTGTCCAAGATGGGGATGGGCAGCATGCTGGAAATGGGGTGGAAGATTCAGTAGAGGCTGGCCAGCGGACATGTTGCCGTTCGGCAGCGGGGAGAGGCCACTGGTGCCCCTACCAGAGTGGCAGAAGCGGAGGGAAATAGCAGCAGCAGAGGGCGATGGAGGCAGTACGAAGAGCAATATTCATGCGTGTGGTCGCGGCGGCGTCGGTGGCGGCGACGTTTGGAGAGGTGTGCGGACGGATCGCTTGAGAAGCGGGCGAGATCGATCGAGTAGTGCAAGACGGGTGCAGGCGCAGGCGCGAGGTGATGGAGCAGCTGGCAATGGAGTACAAGCGGCGGCAATGACAGCGTAAGTGCGCGTTGTACGTCGAAATCGTCGCGGAACTCGAGATGGGGCGTCGGGTGGCCACAGACAGGTCTTTGTTGAGTTGCGAGGCCGGAGGAACGGTGAGAGGGCGTGCGTCGGTTTGGCGGCAAGGCGCGGGCGGGGGGGGAGTGGTGGTCGCCAAGTCGCAGGATTGCCCAGAATCGCAGGATCGAAGCCGCGCGAGTAAAAACAACAAGGTTGACGAGAGTGATATCAAGAGGAATAAGAGGTAACAAGGCGGCGGGTGAGGAGAGACAAGAAGCTGGCGATGGATAATGGCGGTGGTGTGGTGAGAGGAGGTCGGAGGGGTGAAATGGTATAAGAGGCGAGATGGGATGGGGAGTCCAACGGTGGAGAGTCAAGGACAACGGTGGAGAGCCAAAGACAACGATGGCGGGTAGCGAGCGGATGGGCGTGGATTAGGATTAGGTAGAGGCAAAAAAAGTAGGTTAGTTAATTTGATGGGCGTGGGCGTGGGATAGTCGAATGGGGTGGATGCAGAGTGGTGAGGGCGATGGTGGTTACAGAGTGGAAGGCAAGTGGAGGGGGGAAGGCGTGTAGGTGATGGGCAGTAATCCGTAGTTTGGTGAAGACTACTAAGCAGAGAGACCTGGAAAGACGAGAAGAGAGAGCGGGAGCGAAAGAGAAATAGAAGAGAGAGACATTCTCGACACCACCGAGGACAGAATGACCAGGACAGAGTAACCACTAACTAGTTCTGGCGGTAGAGTGTTGCTAGACAATGTCCCGTTCTGGAGGGTCCGGCGCCAGAACAGCCGTCGCCAGCGGATGAAATGACAGAAAGCCCCAGCGGCCGCACCAGCCAAAGGCCAAAAGGCCGAAGTAGCAGTTAGCCTGTACGAATAGGTCAACAGTATGGATAGAAGCTTGACCAAGTGGTAGCAGGTACCTTGCGTTGCCATAACTGCAGGGCAGCCTAGGTAGGGTGCTGGGCTGGCGTCGTGTTGCTGTGTTGCTGGTGTTGCTGTGGGTTCTTCGGGGTTGAGGTGGTGTGCGGCGGGTGGAGCTTCCTAGACGGGTGGTCCGCAGCATGTCTCTGTAGACAGTACCTACCTACCTAGGCAAGCAAGTTTGTAGGTTCAGGGCTGGCAGCTGCATGCAATCGACGAGATGAAGAATAATAGACAAGATTGACAGTATTCGCCGGGTGCACGCACGAGGGGCACCATACGGGGCGGTCTTCTATATCGATGCATGTATCTGCAACGGCGACAGTAGAGCGACGAGCAGGGGTTGCTGAGGATGGAGGCGGAGAGGCGTCGAGCACCAGCCAACCCGTTTGGTGTACAGAGTACATGGATGTCTGGGGGTGGGCGTTGTCAAAAAACTGAAAAACGGAAGTCGCAGAGGGGCATCAGGATAAAACGACTCACACATGCTGGACACATTGCAGAGATTATGAATTGGCTCCAACGACCACCTACTGATAGTAGTTGGGTACCGAGTACATGGGCAATTGAATTGTCAACGCCCGCCCCGCTGGGATATGCTGGTGTTGACATGGGATGTGCAGGAAGGGGCGCGCGCCGGCTGGTGATGGCACTGAGTGCGGGCAGGGATTCATGTTGCAATGTGCATTGAGATTCCATCTCTTTGGAACCCCGACTATTTGTGAGAGACGTGTTTGCTTGAGTGTATCAAAGTCGGCGCATCACGCCTTGCACCCCGGCGCGTCGCGGAAGCCAAGATGTGGAAAATAAAGATTATTAAAGGTAATAATAATAGTAGAGAGGCGAAACAGACATGGGAAATATACCTATTGCCCAAGATAATACGGATACAGGCAAGTAATAAAGGTTGCCAGGTACCGCAGTACGCAGGTGTTTGCTTGTCAGTTGTCATATTAACTGACAGCAGTACATGATAATTTGTTTTCCTGCAAAACATCTCGCTACCCAAGCAAGCTGCGAATCCTCTACTGGGTAGGTACGGGGTACGGAGTACAGATACCTAGGTACCTACGAATAGGTACCTAGGTTATTTAATACCTAAATAGTGCTAGGCGCCCTGCCTGCTTGCCTGCCAGATGGAAGAGTTGCTTCCTGGCTGTCTTGCACGCAAGCCTCACGCAAGCTTACTTCCTGCACAAGACGGCTGCAAGCCGAGGGGAAAGAATCGTCAGCCGCGGGGAAGACGAAAAAGTTTTGCAGCTAGTGTCTTTGGATATACTACGATACCTTGAGAATTAAATGTCCATCTCGCCATACTGATCACCTCGTGTTTCTATTCGGATAGGCAGTTGGCAGACAGATGGTGATAGATTTACCTAGCCCTCCTAATTCTGCCCCCAAAACCACCCCAGACCCCCGCAGACGCTGGCAGCCCAGCGCTAGCCCGGGGAGCCCTGACAATAACAGTAGAGCCGTGCGAACAAGGCAAGGCTGGCTCTTTGGCCAGACAATAAGACGATTTGAAAAGGATTAACACGACAGACGAGCAACACCACTTTGCCTACGGGTATTTATCTAACTATGAACAAGGCCCCGGCCGGGGCTGGTCGGCGATTGACTGGCGACTGACTGGCGACTGACTTGCAACTTATTACTGGCAGCCCCTGTCTATTCGTCTTATTATCCATGGCTATATCATGTCCAGGATTGTGGAGCGCCACGACTGCCAGGCCAGACCAGGTTAGACTCTATGAAAAAAGACGCTAAAAACCTGATATGGCCCTGTTTGCCTGGTTGGGGGCCCCCCCTCCAAGACATTCACCCCCAGAAACTTTGCAGTTGCATAGCGCCGCGGCTGCTGCCTCTGCTCCCGCCGGTCTGGCTGGCTGGCTTTCGTGCTTGGACAAGATGACAGGACTGGCTGGCCCAGGGTCGAGGCTACCTACTCACGGAAAAACCCAAACCAGGACCACCATGCTCCTCCCATCCCTGGCATTACGCCCCTCCCCGGAAAGCAGAGCCAAACCAGGCGCCGATTTGGCAACCTGTGGTGGACACTGCCTGCCAAAGCAAAGACCCCCCTTTGCTCTAACCCTAGCCTCTCCCAAGTTAGTGGCTGCGCCTTGCAACCAAGTGTATCCAGTACCAGCACCAGCAAAAGCCAGAGCAGCTGGTAGAATGGTTGATTGACGACTGATGAGTTGAGCAACGCATCGATGACATGATGCAGAAACATGTTGCCAAGTGCCTGTGTCTCCGCTGCCCGCGCATGCCGGCGCTTCGTGCACAGCGGAAACAAAGAAACCGGAAAAAGAGAAAGAAAAGGAGGGAAGATACTTCTTGAAATACCCGACTGCAAACACTTGGCATCTTGCCTGCCACGGTTTTCTAAGCTGGCTTGCTCGGCTTATTCCGTTGCGTCCAGCTTGTAAAACACGACTCGACCATGGATGTGCATGCCTGGACCTCACCAGTGCAGTGCCGCCAGTCAACGACAAGTCCCGAAATACGTCCGAGCCTCATCAACGCAGCTTTGCTCCGAGACAACCACCTAACTATCTAATGAAAGCTCATAGCCAACGATGAACTAAAGAAACCAAGTCAGTGCCCGGAATCTCTTCACCCACACATTAGCCTCTGCCCATTTGTGCTAGAACAACTGTACCTACTGTTCTAGCGCCCTCGAGGGCCGCTAGCAACTCCAGACACGGCGCTACCTACTTAGGTGCTCCGTATTAGAAATCTAACTAACTAGCTTTGAGTTCCGCATCACTGACCAAGTCCACCCCAGTTAACAATATATTGCATACCAGCGTAGTTTTAAATACTGGTGCTGGTGGTGCTGGTGGTGCTGGTGCTGCTGGTGGTGCTGGTGCTGCTGGTGCTGCTGGTGCTGCTATAATAGGAAAACGAGCGAGAGCATGAGCGAGAAACCCCACTCAACCGCTAATCTAAATTTTGAGTCCATGTACTTTATACAATGCTGTGTACCTAAAGGTAGGTAATGATTCGGTGGCTGGCGATACATCATGCAGCTCGCCAGCCACAGCGCAACGCTTCTGCAGTACAACCTCCCCCAGCTTTTGACTTTTTGCCTCCTTGGCCTGCAATACCTACTAAGGTAGGCGGCAAGTACCAAGGTAGCACATAATACCAAGACATGGCCCATCGCATCACAGCACCACCAGACAAATACAACACCAAGCTCGAGTTTATTTCTTCTAGCAAACGCTCAACCCAAACCAAGGCAACACCGCCCCCATCCAACGCCATCACCACCCTAATGCCACTTTTCTGTAACATCATCTATTCACTGCACTCTACTCCATCGGACATTTCGATCAACCGACACTTCTCCATGAGGTTCCCTGCAACCTGTTGCGTTCGTCCTTGGCGGGCAGCTACAATATCGCCATTGGCCCGCCACTCGTCTGCGTCAACGCCCGCCTTAACCGTTTGACTCCAGTAGACACTAACTATTACTGTCACCACTTTATTAAGCCGCTCATCGCTCCCAGAAAAAGCTGGATCTGTTGTACGGATTCCGTTCCTTCTGTAGCCCTGTGGCAGTGGGCCGCTGAACGCAGCTACGCAGATTGGGAAAAAACGACGAGCGGCGATTCTCGGGCATACAACCAAAACACGAGACGACCAATTCGACCCTTGCCCTGCAAATTACTGATGCGCCGCAAAACCGACCAGTCCTTCGTCTTGCGACTGATTGCATTTCAATGCGGACAAGCTCCGGTCCGCAATCCGCGCATGCATGCCATCCTACAAGCCTCGACCTCTGCAACTCCATCACGGCCGCCCCGTATGTCCAACATGATTCGAGTCGCTGCCTTCCTTGTACTTCAACGACACAAGAAACCCTGCCCCTGTGCCCTCTAGCCTCCATCGAGCCCAGCAAAACGACGCTACCCATGTAAACCCTGCGACGCCATCCCCAGCGTCGCATTTGTGGCGCTCCTGGGTCAAGCTAGCGGCTGCCACTATCCAGTTTGCCAGCCAAAAATGTCCCTCACCACCGCCCATCACCCGTCGTGTGGCTGCCTATCTCTGGCCTCGTGCATATGGTCACAGCAGCCCATCGGATGCTCATCAACGACCAGCGCGAGCGCACATGCATGCTCGGGGATCCCCTACCCATCTGCATCTATCCAGACCTCTACTGCCAGCCTACCGGCCAACGGTCCAGGGGTAAGGCTACCAACGAGGCCCAGATCACCACCCTCACGCACTTGGCGGCTGCCACTGGCATTGTCCTTCTTTGACTCTAGTCTCAAATCCTTCCGCCGGTGTGGATGTTCGTTTCCTTTCCCCGCTCTTCTGGTTTTGCGGTTACATGGCGCTCCGAGGCCGCCCACCGCCCATACACCTGTTGATTACTGCTCCAGCACAGCGAGACACCGCCTGATCATTGGCTTGATATAGCAGCAACTAGCGCCCAACTATTTGCACATACATAAGACTGTTATGGCTATACCCGAGACCCGTGCCCGATACCCGTGCAAACATCTTGCAAGACAGACAACAACTGTTCGCACCGTTATCATGACCAGGGATGAAGCCGACCGACTGACAGTCTTGTGCTCGACGCCATGTTTGGTGCCCGATTCTTGACCTGGAGTGGATGTTTAATCGACAAATTTAACTTGCTCAATCGTTTCGTGTTATTAGCCTGCAATATCGAGCATTGGCAAGCATGAATAAACTTGACAAAGATGCAAATCTGTCGCAGCATGGAGCACTTCGGCGCTCGTTCCGCCGAGTCGGTGCTCCCCGCCACTAATGATCTAGAACGACGCAAAAGCCCGACGGCTGCAAACAGCCATGGACTGGCATTCTGTTGGGTTCATCCTTGCCTCTATTCCTGTAACACAGAAATGGATCACCAACATATCCGCCTAGGGAGCACCATCGCACAACGCGTTCAAGGCTCAAGATAGCGGCCAGTCGTCGAGTCTCGGTCCGGCCTAACGGGGCTCATCCACCCAAAGTCGTATGGTTCATGGCCCTGACAAGTGACAACTTGGCTTAATGGGGGTCGCTGGTGTCACCTGATAGAAACCAACTTCCCCAACGACCCGCTGTCGTGGAGTCTTCAAGTCTCCAAGTCTCACAGCGTGAGGCTAGGCAAGTTGGCAAGCATTGTGTCTAAATCGATAATCACGGTCGTTCTGCGGACATCGCAGGCCCCACCTTTTAAGCTGCCATGACCGTCCCTCCAACATGATGTTCGCACTGCGACGCATGACTCTCCACGACTGCAGAAGAGGCGCCCTAGAGAATGTTGGTGCAGCCTGCGGCCTTTGCACCGTGAACCATGAGACAAAGCCGTTGACTCTCACCGGCGTTGTGTGCTATGACGAGCTGGCGAGGCTCCCTCAGCCGTTTTTATCAGACTACAGCGGACTTCCTTTGAGACATGCCCCTGAATTAGCATTACTAGCGGGACCTGCTAAGATACTGTCATGACGAAACAAGGTTGGAGCGCGCATCGTAGGATGCAACAAGTCGTATCAATACGTGTTGCTCCTCGCAGCTTCTGGCAGACCCAACAGGTCTTCGCTGGAAGACGGTGGATGAAAGGGCCACACTGCCACGCCTATCCGTCGCCACGTCTATTCACCATTGATAACGAAAACTTCTTCGCGGAACTGTCAGTTTTGCTACCGGGCCCAGAATTCGACTTGTTCGACCTAGTAGTTGACGACTGCAGCTTCCGGGAAAACGAAGCCATGAAAGACTAAAAATTTGTGTGCTGCAGAACCACAGTCCTAGTCTGCGCAACTATACATGCGTTGTTGAGAAAAGGTCCAAGGTCCTAGCCTCGACGTGGCATCCTTCTGCACAGTTGCACTGCTGCACTATCAAATTCATGCCGTCAGGAACAGATGCAACCATGTAGCAGTGGCTTTCGGAAGAAATGTTCCAATCCAGGTTCATCCTGGCGGCGGATCACAACGAAATTAAGCCGGGCGTGGTGGTTAGTTGCCTGTCCAGGGCCTTCCTCCACTCGATCGGGGAACCAGCCCAGGATGTTTCCTTGATTTGACACATCGTTGTGGTCGCACCCACTCCGTGTAGAGGTCAAAGCGCGAGGCGACGCCGCTGAAGTGAGTGTCCAGTTTGCCAGCCAGCTAGCCAACGACATGCGGTATCATGTTTGGTCGCTCTCACTGAAGCAAAACGTCCTGAGGAACGGCAAGCCTCAATCTCCATGGAAAGGCAAAACCAAGGTCAGTTGCATGGCCTATGTGGTAATATGGCTTTATCGCTGACAAGGTATGCAGTCAGCGACGATGAATTTTACAAGTCTAATGACTCGTGCCTTATTCCATCAGCTATTGCAGTGCGTCCTGGAAATGGCCAGAACGGGGCCAGCGGCGGAATCACGGTGATCAGCAGCAAGGCATCAGTGGAGCATTTGCTCCATTTGCGAGCACGTACAATAGCATCTCGGACGAAGCAGGGTACCCTTGGCCGTCAATGACGGTTGCGGCGGGTTGGCCCCGTTACGCCAGTCCCTTGACGGACACGAACAAGCGGAACGACGGTCACAGGCCGAGCGTATGTAAGATTCGGCATTCACACCGAGAGCCGCAATGACATTCCGCAGCCGCAATAGCATTACGCAAAGCTCAAACCACAAGTGCGGCGTTCAGAATCTGGGGAGAAGCGTCCAAAAGAAGGAGGCGTCTACAGCCCCGTCTAAGCCAGGATGCGGATCGCGCATCCGACGGTGTGACATGAGGGGAAAGTACGCCGTTCCACATGCACGCTCCAAATAACCACAATTTCTTGCCTTTTTTCTCTTCTTTCCGCTTTCCATTGTATCCACACTTTGATTTGGGCTGCTTCGCTTAAAGGGAATCCTTGTTAGTCGAAAACGTCTGTGCTTGGCTACTCTCAGATTCGTGTTCTATGCACTGCTGGAAGGTATGTCAGATGGCTACGATGAATGGTTACTACATGTGTATCGAAAGCGTTGTTGAACGCAGCGAAGTTTGTTCATCTGCCGTGGGATGCCCGCATACCGGAACAATGTTGTGCATCCCCGGACCAGGAGTAACCAAGGGTTATATCTGGCAGTGTTATTGCCGGTTGAGTGTGCCACAGCTAGGGTGTCGAGGCAAGTACATATGTCGATTCTAGTACAGTGATAGAGTGGCAAGTGGCGCCTGAGCAAGGGTTTTCTTATCGCCTACGAGAGAGCAGTTGCACAGATGGCAGCTCAATGAGACCGGCAGAAGGCGTCGACTGCCTCAGCAGCCAATCAGGCCGCCAGGCAATCGCGCGAGCAAGTCGAAGCATTTGATCCAAATTATGTCAATGCTAAAGCTGAAGCTAGAACGAAAAGCTTTGACAGACGGCGTCTTTTAGCTGCAGGTTTAGTGACAACTGACTACCTGGCACGGACCGAAGGTGGCTTGCCCTGGTGAGAGATGTGGCTGTATCAGGAAACAGATCGCCGTAGAACCAAAAGGGCACGATCATATCATTAACAAAGAGTTGTGTTGCAAACTACTTCGTGTCGCGATGATCAGGGAACACGAGCCGGATTATTCAGGTAATGTGTCGGCAGATGTTTTGGAGACGCCTTTGCTACCAGCTCGTTGAGGACTCTGCAACGATTGCTCTACATGCGGCGGATATGGCTATTTGTTGGAGGTGCTTTTCGAGTATACAAGGTCTCCTGTCTTGAAAGCAGTGAGTGCCCGCGTCTTTATTAGTCCAGACAGCTATTCTGCCTTTCAGTTTCGGGGAACCCAGTTGGTCAGGGGTTGCTTGACAACTAGGCGTCAAATCACCAGGCACTAGAAGTGCCCCTTTCAAGTTTCTCGCTCGCCATCGGAAATTATAGAGTTCTGACAATGATTGCCGAGAAGGAGGAAACTGAACGGACAAATTAGACCAACAGGGACAAGCACCATTGCTGTACTGCACACCAACCAGGCTACTGCATACAGAAACCACCACGGACGACAACTGGGAGGAGTATCCTATCTCTAAGCAAAACTGATCCAAGTGCATCGCTGCCTTGCCGAGTCTGTGGAGGAGATTGATTTGCCGCAAGACCAACAAGGTCGTCGGGCGTTCCGGGACGCCGCGTTGGTGCAAAGGTAACTGGCGATGGCGAAGACGAAGGAAGCTTGTTGTCAGCCACATGAAAATCCTTTGACCAGCAATAGAGTTGGTTTATTCCTTGGTGGGCGCAAGAGGTGGTGAATGGACAGGGTGCCAAACTGTCGTCTCATGTATTGCGCACAGGAAATACGCCTGCGCGGCGGAGCTGTCATGGTTCAAATTGGCCTGGCCATCAATGTGTACACGAATAGCCAGATGATAACAACCGGCGGCGAGGTTGCCCATGTGCTGCTACCTTGCAAGTTGGTTCATTGTGCTTTGGAAATACAACGAGGAAATACTAGCGTAGTTTCTAGCCTCGGGCGGTATCGACACCTTGATGCTCTCATTTCTCCTCATCTGCCTTGCATTGCATTGCATTGCATTGCATGAACGCTCGGAGCTTTTCGAATAATCATCCCTCTGACAGGCACGAGCGGAGGCGTGGATGGCCACCCCTTCCATGTCTAGCAACATGACAACAAAGATGTGCAGTGATGGATTAGGTTCAACGACGATGCGGAAGACCAGCGACCCGAAGTTCAAACAGGTTTAGGATGCGAATAATGAGCCGATTCTCCAGTTTCCCTCTCAGGGCATCGCATTGTTCTAGAACATTGGGACTGACGTGCGCAGGGAAGATATGCGTGCGCCGAGAAGCGAGATTAATAAGAAGGATAGTCGAGGAAGGTCAAGGTGCGTAGGGCAACAGCCGGTCAAGTTGACCAACCGGGTTGGCAACGGGCCAACGGGCTGTCTTTAGCGTTGGGGAAAGAAAAGGTAAAATCAGGCCACAATGGTCACCAATTCAGTACAAATAAAAAAGGGTTGCTGGATTAGATCCAAACTAGGGTGCTAGCGCGGTGCCGAGAGCAAGATTTCCGATCGCGTCTTTGCTGTTAGCAGACACGGTCTCCACGGACGGACGGACGGACGAGATGGGGTCAAATGTCAATCACGAAAGGAGGACGAGGCTTGTAATGTGCCTCTCCACTCGCAAAAAGGCCCCTCGGCACGTCTTTGGAAAGGATCGAGCCCAACTGCCGGCATGGAGTGAAGAGGCTTACTCGAAGTTGGTGGAAGCGGCGCCCAAGCTTGTTGTTTGTTGTAAGCCCACGCAAAAGGAGACGACTTTGGCTTATAGAGATGTCGCCATATCAAAGGAGTAAGATTGCATGAAAACTAGCACGGTGACATGAATCGGGAGTGAGCAAGGATGACGGGTGTTGATACAGGACAATGTTTTTTTTTTTTTTTTTTTTTGGCGTGTAGAAGACGAAAATGCTTGAATGCTGCTCTACTTAGAATGACGTCTCTGATACATGGCGACCACGGCTAGCAGAAGACATGACGCGAAGCGGCTTTAGTCTAGCCCTCTACCTGGACCATGTTGAGCATGGAATGGTGAAGTATGCTGCGAGTTGCAAGCTATCAAGGTCCTGTTCAGATGGCTCCATCTGGGCGAGTCCCAAATACGCATTTCGGGCCTCAATATACCACGTCGCGAATCCTACTCGGCGTGGGGGGTGCGGGCTGGGTTGTCGCGGTCCGCGAAACGCAAGCCCGCCCGCCCTTCCCGTGACGGCGCGCACCGGTAACAATCTGGTGCGTGCCAACAGCAGCGTCGACATGGCGTCCGGCAGAATTCGGGCGGCCGCTGGGGCCAACTACTATCAACTATATTACGGGGTCGGAGATGGACGGCGAGGCCCACCAGATCGACCTCGGCCGCCGACGTAATTACAAGATGATTGCGCATGTTGACGTGGCGTGTGGGCGCGAGCTCGGCGCCTTGGACTTGAAGTCGGATGATAATTACCTGCAAATCGAGGAAATGTCTGAGAAACTACCTTGTGACATTGTATGTGAGATGGGGTCTCAAATAAGGGTTGGTGGACCAGCAAGCCATCTGTTGTGGCTTGACATGATGGGCCAAGAGATGCTGCTACGTAAAGATGCAACCTTGAACACAAATACAGACCCTGGCATGGTAATGTAGCTCATGCAATTATCTGTCACGCCTCCCTGGTATTGGGATACGCAGGATGTAATAAGAGCCCATTTCTGCCAGCTCTGCAGCGTATCTATCAATGGTACAATATCGTGACTAGGCCCGCTCCATCTATCTGGAGGAGGACATAGGAGTACGGTAGGTAAGGGCCGGAATCTCGGACCAAGATCTATGGCCGATCCCTTTGTCCATTCTACACCCGTTTAAGTACATTTTGGGTCGGAAGATACATCTTGCAAAAAAAAAAAAAAAAAAAAAACGGCGCATCATTCCACCAGGAACCGACAAAATGACAGCTCCCCTACATGCATGGGCCAGACCTAGTTTGGACGTTGTCGTACTCAATCTAACGTTGCCACGGTGAGAGCATCAGAACAAGAATGATACGAGCAAAGTTTTATACGTAGTATACGACAGAAAAAACCGATAGATGATCCATCTGTCTATCCGTCGTGCATCGTCTTTTGCATTAGCGAGCCCGTGGTTGCCTAGTTAAATCAAGTTCGAGTCGTGTGATGTATCCCAAAGCGCAAAGACCATATGAGAAGCTCAGGATCATGATAGTTAACTAGAGCAAGAAGCCGGGGCAAGTATGCCAGGGTATGTGCCTGACAGCCGACAGCCGAGCGATGCTACTCGATTTTTGTTTTAACCGTTCGTTGTCACTCTCAACACTTGCCTTGATCAGGTTTGTCGCATTGGTTCCCGTCGGACTGACACCATGACCAGCAGACATTCTTGAGTGATGTACACAGGGGACCATTGTATCATACATTCATCAACTGCAGGTTTTGGTTTACACACACGGCACATTGTGATTTGATCCTATATACTGGGCGTGTGTATTGCAATGCAGGGGAGGGGTAAAAGGCGTCCAAGAAGTACCGAGTACACGCGTTCTTCGTAGGCAGACTACCCTAGATCCTTAATAGCTTTCGTTATTGGCCGGGGTTCTGATACGCCGGTACGGATACCATGCATGCATGCATGCTTTTGCCTCTTATTAATTATTTTATGTGGCAACTTGGTTTTTCCTCCGACTCCGTCCCGTTGGGACTGGGTACTTGCATCCTTTCCTGTCTCTTTTTTCTCTCCTCCAGAGGGGTGTATGAAGAACCCTTCACTTTACCTTTACCCCCCCTCGTGCTTGGCCCCGGACAAAGACCGTTGAGGAGGGTCGCTGTCCGGACGCCCTCCGTCGACCTTCTCTTGCCCTTGGCGGTTTTTGACACCCATGATGAGACGCCACAAAAATGTGCATCTGCCTCTTGTTCATCTACGGATACTAAGTAGGTATTAGATATGGCCCTTGACGCCCCTCCCCAGCAAAGGAGTTGGGCGATCTGCCAGGCACGTATCCTGGCCTCTGCCCATGCCAATTCACCGAGCCAGATTCTCGAAAATTTTCAGCAATACTAGTAAAAGGCTTCCGAAGTTCCGTCACAGTTTTCTTTTCTTGTCTTGCAAATGACTTGATTCATCTGAAATCTTCCAATCGTACCATTTCCCCACCATGTACACCGCGTACACCGTTTTCTTGCCATAAAGGTCGCCCGACCCCACGGTCTTGCGATAACGCAACACCTTCTTGAACTGTACGTACGTCACCGGTGTAGCAACGGGCCGACCCTGACAGTACATAAAAAGGAAAGAAGCAAAAAAAGAAAAGAAAAAAAAAAGAAAATGGATTTTTGCCAATCTCTATGGGGGTATGGGCAATCACAGCGCAACAGGCTAAATCGACGCCTCTTGTCCGTGCGAATAGTACCCCCCCCCTCTCTCCAAATGACAATAAACCACCTCCGCCACAAGGCTTCGTCATGCTACTAATGACATGGGTTCCTCATGTCGCTAATAATAATACAACGGTCAAAACTCTGACGAGTCTAAAAAACGACTATACGAGCTAAAAAAGCACGGATCGTAATAAGATGCAGGGGCATGTTGCCCGTTAACACGGCTGTGCAGGTTGACAACTCTCTCGAGAACCTCGTCTTGGTGCCACTTTCCGTCAGTCTCCCACATTCCAGCCTATATTAGAATCCACTTCCTCTTTAATGCAAAATGCTCTGTTGGTCATGTCTTGTCTCTTTCTCCATCTCTACGAATACAATGTTGTGCCAAAGCGTTGACGGAGCATGTCATGCGACGCCACCAACAAGTTCAGATGGTGTTGCATCAACGGCGCCCTTTGACAAGCCCTGCCCTGCCCCTGCCCTGTCATCACATATGATCCTTGTACTCTGGGGCTGCGGTGCCTGCCAATCGTACCATGTCTCTCATCGCAGGATATAATTCCTCATTAAGCGATTTCTACCCGGACGGTGAGAATGGCTAGCCCGGCAACCCGGCCAGGAGCCGGGCCAAGTATGACGCACCAGTACTATTCAGCATACACATATAACTGCCGATGGCCGCAAAGCCCTGGCTTATTTAGGCATTTGTCCGATTTGGATCGCCGACCCGGGGACGCCGATACACTTTGACGCTGCGCTACTGCACGTACACTTCTAGATTGGGCCGCAACAGAAAATAAAAGTGATTCACGGTGGATTGTTCCCCTACGCATGCTACGTAAATCCATTACAGAAGCGTCTTTTTTTTTGCTCGGCACAGTGTCTGGCAGGTGCCGCACCAATGACGGCCACGCTCTTTATTGCGTGCTATGCCCCCTTTCCCCTCGAAACAAACAGCATCCATCCTTTGATTAAGCGCCAGATTCTAGTAGGGTCGTACCAGTAGATGATAAGCAGGGTTGGTGCTCGGCGCCCCTGTCTGCCCTGACTCGCGAGCAGGAGCGATGGCCCAGCCACTGTCGATCTCTATACGCCCGCCCGGGTATGGCAACTTATACACCTCGTGATGACCAACTTGATTAGAAACCCGATCATGAAGCAATTTACTTGCGGAAATGCATGAATATATTTAATTTGATTCATTTGATGGATTCAGCATGAATGTCAGAGTGTAAAATGAGTGATGCAAAGAAAAATGACCAATATCAGATGTAGAAGAAAGAAATGGCCAACAAGACTGTGAGTAACATGACGAAAATGAAGAGTATAGAGAATAGAAAATGTAACCAAAGAAACAAAGAATCCCAGTCCGAGTAGAACAGTACACAAAAGTAGTCAATCTACCTCGAACAAGGCACACAACTGTTGCCCGTCTTTCTTTGAATGGTTCGTGCTACCCGCGGAACAATCTGTCACCAGCCTGTCTCGCCTTTGCGCCTTCCGAACCCATCGTTGCACGTATCACAAACGCCAACAGGTCGACGAACTATCAAAGAATGAATAGACATCCCGAAGTTTCCAATTCCCTGCGAAACCGTCTTACAAGATGAACGCGCTGGTAGACCACTCGGCGTGCTGTCGTGTATTCTTTCTTGTTATACATGACAATTTTTTTCCGTTCTTATAAATAAAAATCCCCCCCTCCCCCCTCCCGGAAAAACGCACTCACATCTTCCACGAAGAAGAGACCATGTTTTGCTCTGGTTTAGCAAAATCACCACCATGGACGCGCCAGAGCAAGCCACCTCTCCCAAATCCGTCTCGCTGCCCGCCGAGATCCGGACCATGATCTGGCGGTGGGCGGTGCGTCCCACGCACCTGACGCTCTTCTGCGCCTACGACCACGGCATGCTCGAGCGGGACGACATCACCTGGGACGAGCTCGACGACTGGACCTCGGCATGCGACCACGTGTTTCTGGGCAAGAAGATTGCGCGCACCGTGGGCTGCGTGAAGCGCCTGGGCAGGCCGGTCGCCTACTTTGTCGCCAGTCCCCCGCCCGTGTACCGCGTCTGCCGCGAATCCTGCGCGCTTCTCCGGAAACACTACGCCTTGAACCCGGCGGCGGCGGCGACCACGACCACGACCACGACCATGATGCCGCTAGAGCTCGGGGTGATGGCGCCGCCGTCCGAGGTCGAGATGGCGCTCCCGCCCTGGTTCGACCTGCACGACGACGTGATCCAGCTGCTGTATCATGATTTGGACGGTCTCTTCGCGCCCGGCGCGCCGCTGCGCCAGTTCCTGCTGCCGGTCCGGCACCTACGCATCGCCATGCACCGGAGTCTCTGGCAGCGCGTCTGGTCCCAGTCCTTCAAGGACACCGTCGTGTCCTCGGAGCGCCTCCTCCGCGACATGCACGCGCTCCGCTACGGCATGCCCTATCTCCGCGACGTCACCTTTGTCGTGGCCGGCCGCGGGCCGGACCCGTTCTGGGCCGGCCGCACCGCCGTGCACGTCGCCCACTGGTGCGACGTCTTTGAGTACTGGTGCGTCGCCCGCGGCGGCGGCGGCCGCCGCCCCGGCGTGAAGAGGGGGGGGC
>JAPFSE010000832.1:0-14585 GCA_030777785.1 Beauveria caledonica | reverse complement strand
CCGTGCACGTCGCCCACTGGTGCGACGTCTTTGAGTACTGGTGCGTCGCCCGCGGCGGCGGCGGCCGCCGCCCCGGCGTGAAGAGGGGGGGGCCGCTGTGGCCGCCCGCCCGCTCCGTGCGCGTCGTCGCCCGCCACGAGGACGGCACCGAGGAGGAGTGGCTGACGCTGGACAACTTTCTCTGCGTGCTGCACAGACAGCTCCAGAGGGAGCTGCCGACACCGGGGCCGGGGCAGGAGGAGATGCTGGAGCAGCAGGCGATGCTGGAGAGCTACTATCCCAAGTATAGGGATATCTTGCGCGCCACGGAGGAGGAGCTGGAGAATCCTTTTGCGTTTTTGAAAGCCCACCAGGAGCTGTGGCATGCTCCAGGTCTCCGGCTTCCCTTTGATGAAGGAAAGGTCTTGGGCTGAATCTCTTTACACATCTTTTGTTTGTTTGACTATGACCTTGTTCCTCAACTGGTGCTTCGACCTGCTGTGGATAGACATTCAAAATCGCTTACCATTACATATACTATTGCTTCGCTATTCCAATATACAGACATACCTAGTATTATCCTTTTCTATAACTTGTTCTCCCGTAATGTCTCGCCTTTTATTCTCATAGAAGCACTCATAAGCGCTCTTCCCTCGTTTCTCCCACCTTGTACACAACTGCCATCCGCATACATCTACTTCGGCTTACACCCGAGTAGGCTTTGTGATTGAGTACACGCCGACCCTACAGCCACACAACAACTTCTTCTTCCGCTCGCATTCCACGCACGGCAAGCTGTACTCCCCTTCTGCAGCCTCTCCCGCCGGGTCGTCTACCGCACTCCTCCTCGGGTGGCATCCTTGTGACGGTTCGTACAAGGCAAAATAGCTCGTTCCAGATTTTGCGTGGGCGCCCACCAAACAGAGTCATGGGCCCGTGAGGGTGGTCTAGTGGTCATCTACACCTTCCACTGCGCTTGCTATAAAAGACTACTAGTCCAAATCAACTCCCGGGAAGTCAGAAGGCTGTGCCGCTGCCGAGTTCGAGCAGTGGGAGTACTGCGAAACTGCGAACACGCCCTTCAATGGTGCATGAGCCGACTTCTATCCCTTGCAAAGTCAAGGCCATTTGATACAGTACTACTTGTCAAAAGACGGGGGATATTTGACAGATATAGGGGGGAAATAGCGCCTCACAGATTCTATGTGGGTGCCCACCACTTTTGCCGTGTCTCTCTCTACGTGTAAGACATCTGTCTCCGCTCTAGAAAAACAGAGAGTTTTTCTTCCATTGTTCGATATGTTTTTAGGCATAATACTGTCTTCATGAAAGATAAATACGTGAAATAATCATTAGGATTCGTAAGTAACGACTCTTGTCTAGGTAAATACAAGTCTTGGCCTGTGGTATCTTGCGCCTATGCAAAAACAAATGCAATACCATCATCGTCTATAACAAAGAATCCAACAAAGGACAAGTAAAAAACAGAGAAACGCCGACGCTATGCAGCTTTGTACAAATAAATGGCCATTTCCTCATCGCACATACACCGGAATACCATACACCACAACAGCCGCCGCATTCAGGTATCGAAATCGACATGCGTCTCTCGCCTGCGCCACTGCCTCTACCAGTGACCTCTTCGTCCCCTCTACATCAACACTCTGACACTTTTGTTCCTGAAACGTGCCTTTGTTAAACAGTCCCCATTCCTCAAATGCGCGCCCCGCGAAGCGATCAATGTCGCGGTCCGTCACGTCCCACAGAGTACCGACGACTGCTGGGCAACCCGCCATCAGGTAGTTCCACACGGGACCGTAGCACTCAAACTCGCCCGCCTCAGTGAGTGCCGCCGAGCTGCAGCCCATGAGAAATGACGCGGGCTTGCACTTGTCCAGCTTGCGAATCGTCTTGCCGCGGATGTACTGCGCGCCGCTCCCGTGACCAAAGTACAGAAACACGTCCGACGTGCTGAGCGCCCTTTCAAACTCGTCCTCGTGAGGCGCCCGGTTGACAATGCTCGTCCAGCCATCCAGGGCGGCGGTAAAAGTCTTCTGGAAGAAAGTTTGCGTGCTCTTTAGGTCGGACGACGGGTTCAGCATATAGGTGCCGGTGGTGGAAGAGACGTAGTGGCCGGGTAGGGAGTCGGCAGAAGCCTTGTCCTTTGGCGGCATGTTGGACTCTGTGATGAGCTGTCGCAGACAAGCAAGGGATGGTACGCGAGACACGGCAAGGCCTTCCATGCAAGGCAGAGACTCCCAGGGAAACACATGTAGCGCCTTGTCCAGAACCAGAATCGTGTGCGCGCCGTCTTCACGCGCCCCCGCACCTTCCAGGGCACCATAGTACCCCTTGAGCGCGTCATATATCTCGACGACCATGGCGTCAAAGTCGATTTCATCGTACGCATTTCGCTCTCCGTGGAACTGAAGAATATCCACAATAAAGTAAAGCAAATCATTGAGAGCCTCGTCAAAGTCGCAGCCAGGATCGTTCGTAGGGTCGCCCAGTCCGATGAACAAGTCGAGAATCCTGGGATCAAGAGTGACGCCCGTCTTTGCCGTCTTCTTTCCCCGTCGTTGATTGCGAGAGGGCAGATGAGCGTCGAGCATCTTTTGTACATTCTTCTGGAAACGAGCCAGGAGGTCTGAGCGGCGTCGATGCTGGGAAAAGATTCCCTTGAAACCACCTAACCAAGTTGTCTCGATTTGTGTCAGACACTCTTTCAGGCGCGTATCAAGAGTCTCGCGCTCAGCCCACCAGGCATTTCGCTCGCCCTTGAGGCTGAAGTCACGGGCAGAGTGGCTCGTCTCGTTGGCTAGCGTGATAATATCCAAAAGCTCCTCCTTGCCATGCTCAAAGTTGTATACTTCACAGTCGGCATCGCGAGAATTGGCACGCTCCAAAGGCAGACGAAGGATAAACGGGCTGTGACCAGCCTGGAATTTTGTCAAGCACAGGTCGTGGTGGTTGTCGCTGAGAGACACTGATATCACACTCCAATTCTTGGGGACCATCTCAATGTAGCTCTTTTGAAAATTGGCCATGTCGGCGCTCGGAGCCAAGCTAGCCCTGCGAGAACCAACACTCTTCCTAAAAGGCTCTTCAGCGATTGCTGTGGGTGCAGCGAGAGTCTTTTGCTCTCTGCGCCAGGTTACATTATGTGCCAAGTCGACGGCAACAGTTGCCAGACCGGAATGGGCAATGGATTTATGTTTCGCGCCAGACGTAGCCGACAGGAGAATAATCGTATTCTGTAGCATGGCGGAAATGCGTCGAACCATGCTGCTGTCCGACTTTGTCATGGCGGATATGTGTGCCTCGGCAAGTAGTTCCTGCGCCTCCTTCAGTGCCTCGGCGAAAGCTGGAGCATCTTCATTTTTCATCGCCCTGCCGCGACTGGCTGCCACTGGTCGCCCACGCTTACCGGGCGATTTGAACGGTGAGCAGCCATCCGCCATGACCTTTTCAACCAGTCCAGCAATAGCAGGGAAGGAAATGGTCGAGTCTTGAATCACGGAAAAGACGGGATCTGAAATTATCTGCTCCATGCTGTGCCCGATCAACGATGTCGCTGTTGCTACCTGTTCTTGATAGGCTGTAATTTCTTGCTTTGGGAGTTCCTTGGTCTGCTTGAGCAGAGCAAGCGCGGCAGTCCACTCTTGCTGACGAATGAGGCCGGTGGCGCGCGAGAGGAGAACAGATGCGAGCAGCGAGCCTTGGAAAATATCGGTAGGCTGTTGAGTAGCTTTGGCCACTGGTGTGACTGCTCTTGATGCTGCCGCAGCGCGCTTGGTAACTCGTGGTTTGGCGGGTGTCTTTGTCTTTGTCGTTCTTGTAGACTTGGTTCTACAAGGCGCTGGTGTAGCTGGTTCACGTGCAGTAGCCTCTTCCTCCTTCTCTGGAGACGTATCGTCGTTCAGACCGCGAGTACCCATCTCAGCCATCTGCAGATATTCGACAGCTTTTTCATGATCGCCAATATGTGAGTAGTATTCTCCAAGAACCTGTGCAAAGCGAATCTTGGACGCCGACATGACTTCGGGCATCATCTCAGATAGCGCACTGAATCGAGCGGCAGCCTTTTCTTGGTCTCCTGCTCGAAGATAGATGGAGCCGGTCCATGATGCCACCTCTGCATTGTAAAGCGTCGATTGCGAGTTGGCGGCAATTTTGGAAGCAGTGTCGGCATAATAGATGGTTTCTTGAAACATGCCAATGTGGGCGTAAACGGAAGAAATATGCAGGAGGCTGCGGATAAGAGGTGCAGCCAAAGCCCAAACTCGTGGTCCAACAAGACTAGCTCTGACGTCCTTGACGGCAACAGAGTCCAAGCTTGTGTCGGACAGTGTAGAGTTATTACCAACAACAGCGGATTCAAGCTTTGTCCAGTCATGTGATAGCATGCGTACGCTTTGCTTGATGTGATTCAGGGCTTCTTCCACGTTTCCAGATTGCAGAGCGAGAGACGACTGCAAACGCGAGACTGAGCATATCGTTGTTGTGGCTTGAGTCTTGTTCGTGGCCCAAGATGACTGCGAGCGGCGGCAGACAGCATTAAGTTCGGAGATGGAAAGGTTAGCGTCATCCATGTTTCCAATACCGGTGAAATATTCGGCCTGCGCCATGTTGTAAGCCACAGAGACGCTCGGCGCCACTTCGTCTTGTTGCTGAAGCAGGCCCTTGGCTTCGTCTAGAGCATCGAGTGCTTTAGTGTAGAGACCAGTGCTAATGAATTGAGAAGCTAGCTGGCTCTGGCGGACAATGAGCGCGCTGTTTGTCGTCTGCCCGTGGCCGGCAAAGAGCTTGGAGAGGGACACTAGAAGCTGCGAAGTTTTGAGCTGCAAAAGATGTTCGCCCCTCAACCCAGCAAGGTGGCCAAGAGCCTGAAGATAGTCCTGAAGCGCTTCAGGATCGTCAATCACCTTATAGATGCTGCTCTCGATATGGCAGGATCCGACCATATTGACCCAACTATCGATGGCCTCTGGAATGGCAGACTTGGAAAGTTCCTCTGCATCCAAGACTGCTTGTACACTATGATGCCAATTCAATAGATGCGGCATGAAGCCCGTCAAGCCCTCGTCTTCGGCCCTGTCTTGAGCCTGAGCTTGACGGAGGCAGACTTGCAAGTGAGGGTGAAGGACTGCTACTTCATCCTCGTTGCCCAGATTTTGATACAAAACGTGAAGCAGTGTGCGCAGTCGTCGAATCGGATACTTGTCGGGGGTATAAATGCGAAGGAGTGCAGTCAGATTCGGGTCGTGAAATTGCAGAGCGCTGCGGGAGGTTGTGCTGAGGTGCATCAAATGTTCCAGAACAGCGGCACGCTCAGTCTCGGGGAGAAAAATGGTCCAGTCCGTCCAAGACTTGTCGAGTTTGGCAATTGAGCGAAGAGTTCTGGACAACATGCTGGACTTGCCATTCATGTTCCATGCTATGGTAGGGGCCTGGGTAGCCAGCGCAGCAGAAACGTCCTTGAGAATACCATCCTCGGCCATGCTAGTGCATATCGATCTCAAGGTCTGCACTGCATCGTCAGTTCGTCCGGATCCTTTACACATATCGGCAAACAGCTCCAGTTTTGTCGAAAGCTGCGCCCGCTCTCTTTCTGCCGCAGAAAGATCCTTTACTGTATCGATGGAGCGGCTGAGCGTCTGCAAAATCTGCTTATTTTCCTCTCGCTTTCTTTGGGAGTGTTTTCGAAGCTGTGAGAACTTGGCAAAATACAGACTCGAAATCTTGACAAAGTAGCTGTTTAGTTGCTCGGTCTTGGCGGGTGATTGTGAGGGGTCGGCAAGTGTTTCGAGGAGAGCAGAGCAATGCTGCAGTACCTCGTCAAGCTGCTGCCACTCAGCTGTGGTATTTTGAATGTCGCACTTGACAATCATGAGGGTCCCGTCAAGCGTTTGGCTGATGGTTTTCATGACAACTTGGCGACGCTGGTCAAACTGTAGGATCTGTTTCGGAGGCGCGTCCTTGTTCGGCGCAGTTCCTAGCCAGCGGCGGACGAAACGGGGGTAGCGAAGAACAAATGCTTTGAGTATATCGTCGATATCATGAGGAGTGCGAATTGTAGGCTGTGGCGGATTTATCGATTCCATGAGACGGCCAACGACTGCGCGTCTGGCCAGCGATAGGCTGTCGAGTAGCTCATTAAGCTCTGACACAGTACCACTAAGGCTTCCGTCCAAGCTTTCCAGTACAGATTTCGCAAGCTCCTCAGCGTCCTCGACAGCTTTCGTACTTTTGAGCACGGCCGCAAGAAGCCATGCGCAGATGGAAGCATAACGCACCATGGCCTCTTCCGGTGACTCAACTGTCGACTGCAACTTTTGAAACCATTGGGTAGCTTCGTCAAATTTCTTGGCTGTGTACGCAGAAGTTCCGAGAATTTGATAAAGGGAAGAGATGGGCGCAGTCGCGGATAGAGTTGGGGCATAACCACAGGCTTTCGCCAGCTGCAGCAGTCCATCAACCGAGGCTGCCATGGTTTTATATAGCAAGGCATCGTTTGAGGTAAATCTTCGAGCGAATGCGCGAAAACAGCGTGAGAGTGGCGACAACAGCTCCTCGTCGAGCTTTCCGGAGTGATCTCCTATTCTCCACCACCGTAGCTGGCAAGTGAATGCTAATGTCTGCAGTTCAAACGCCGCAAGTGGTGAAGGGCTGAGGCGCAGTTCCACCGCGACGGCATCTTCCTGGCTAGAAACGCTCGGCGCAAGCGATAGGACAAGCTGCGACAGCAATGCTAGCTGGCGGGCCGCCTTGCCAGCCTCTTTGGTCCCCGTCTTGGCGAGAGCGGAGAGGAGTTTTACTGGAGAGCACGTCTGGGCATCTCGAAGATGCGGGAGCGCGGCTTCGATATGCTCTGGCTTCTTCGAGGACGCAATCAGCTTTAGCACCTGAACCTGGCATGTCGTCACGGCGGCCAGAAATTGAGGCGGTATCGGTGCGTGGAAGCTGAGAAGACCAGAAATGGCGGTCGGGGGCTCTGCTGCCGCCGTCTTAGTCGTCTTTGCCCTGCTAGGTTCGGGCTTGGCGGCCACGTCTAGTCTTCGATGCAGCACGCGCAGCTCTTTGAGCGCCTGCTCATGCATGCCCAGACCAATCAGCTTGCCCACGAGCGCAGACATGCCGTTTTCAATCTGCAGATCCGTTTGGTCATGCGACAGCGAGCCCTTGATGTTGCGGAGGCACGCAAACGCCACACGCGCGCACTCGGCCGTCGCCAGACATCCCGTGGACGGACTCGAGGACGGCCTCGACGGTTTCGCAGCGATGTTGGGCGACGTGGCCACTCGGTTGAGGGATCGCGGCTGGATTGGCGAGAGCGGCGCCGACAGTGAACGTCTAAGCGTGCGTTTGCCGGTGGACGGGCGTAGAGGGTCCGCCTCTGTCAGCTTTGCTGGCGCGGGGAGCGGCTGGGGTTTCGCGGCGTCGGTGAGAGATTTGATGGTGGCGTTGATGACGTGCGTCGCCAGCGCCGTCTTTTCCTTGGTGCTCAATTGCTCCGTCGCCGTCGTCGCCGCGCCGGCCCTGGCACGCCCGGCTGTCTTTGTTGTGGTGCGCGCGGCAGCTTTCGTCTTGGACGCGGTGGTTGAAGCACCTTCGGCATCGGGGAGGAGAAGCTCCTTGAGTGTGACCACAGTAGCCGGTGAGCATGTGGTTGTGCTCAATACGGCTGTTTTGACCGCGTCGGCCTTTTCTTGTAATAGAGTCATGGTGGTGGTCGTGTCTATCTGTTATGAGAATGCGGTAGTATGCATGTCGTCTTTAAGCGACTTTGGAAGAAACACGCAAGATGTTGAATGAAAACGAAAACGAAAAATGCAGAACCGGGCTTCGCAATGGTGCCCAAAAATTGTCGGTACCGAATTTGTGCAGAGCTTCAAACAATTAAAGATGCAGTGTGCTCTGCAAGCTCACAGAAGCTACTTGGAGATTAGCTTGTGTGTGGGGCTAAACATCGGACGTTGTCTAGAGCAACCGGCTTGCGCCGCATGAAAAAAGATCTAGGGACCGACGACGTCAGACTTTGCGACCGGGTCCAATCCATCAACTGACAGAAAAAGGGAAGACTTTCGACAAAGAAGCCCTCTCTAGCGGATTCGGGCGTATTCAGCATGATCTTGCCACGACTGGCCGCCCGCGCGAGGGCGGCCGCGACACAAACCCCGATGCACATGCGTCTCGCCGCCGCCGCCGCCCCGCGCAGTCGCATCATCGCACCCCCGACGACCTCCTCACGCCCTTATAGCACCGCGTTACCGAACGTGACCGACAAAGGCTTCTGGAAGTCGCTGATTCCCAAGCCGTTGCGGCGGGAGAACCGGGCACGGCGAAGACGCGGGTGGTGGTCTAGGGGGGAGTGGAACCCGGCGACGTACTTTATCGTCATGTTCCTGTTTGTCGGGTCCATGTCGATTCAGATGATTGCTCTGCGCAACCAGACGAGCCGGCACATGCGGCAGGCGAGCGTGCGGCTGCAGCGGCTGCGCGAGGTGGTGGAGCGCATCCAAAACGGCGAGGACGTCGACGTGGAGAAGATGCTGGGGACGGGCGAGCCGCAGAGGGAAGCGGATTGGGAAGCGGGTGAGTCACTGCTTCTTTTTCTCCTCTGCTGGGATGATGCAGAAAAGGGTATACTGATGTTGTGAGCAGCTCTGCAAGCGATTGAACGAGAAGAGGCAATGAAAAAGTCGACGCCAAAGGAAGCTGCGAAAGCCAATAGTGAAGACGCGCTACAAGCAACAAGGGCGTCCGCCACGTCAGGCCAGAACTTGGAACAGACATCAACAAAGAGCACGGGGTTTGGCAACTTCTTCTAGTCAGAAGGAGGAGATGCAATGTTTGATTTGTAAATGCATAGTCTATATGGGTGTATCATATTGTACAACAACTTTTCATGAGAGCATATCTTTGAATACATTAGAGTTTCGTCTTGGTACAGATGGGGCAGCCTCATGGTGATGATGAGCGGCATCTTTACGCAACTCCTCCATGAGAACGGGCAAGAGCTCATTTGTCATTAACTCAGTGCGCACACCCAGCTCTCCTTGCTGGCTCGGGTTGAGGTCCGCAAAGAATTGGTCCTCGCCGCGGACGCCGCCGGCGTTGATAATGGCAATGGGCATGCCGCGCGCCTTAGCCTGCTTGACCAGGCGCCACGCCGAGTACGTCGCAAGCGAGGTGCCCATAACGAGCAGCCTGCCCGAGGCATTGACGGCGTCCTCGGCGGCGTGCTTGACGGAGGTGGCGATGCTCTCGCCAAACATGACGACATTGGGTTTGAGAATGCCGCCAGTGCTCGGCGTCGCCCATGCGCCGTCCTTGTCCGTCTCAACAATCTGGCGGTGCGAGTCGCTGCCGACCTGCGGCCTCTCCAGGCACTTGGGGCAGGGCGGGTACCGAAAGGTGGTGTACGGCGCTTCGGGCAGGTCGACGTCACCGTCGGGGTTGGCCTTGATGCCGCGACGACTACGCTGGGCCGGATCCTCTGAACTGAGCGCGCCCGTCTCGAGCGCCTCGTCGAGAAACGCCTTCCAGTGCGGGTTCAGGCGAGCCAGCTCCTTTTGGAAAGCGTTGCGGTCGAGCTCCGACTTGCAGCTGGTGCAGATGACAGTGCGGAGGTAGCCGTGGAGCTCGACGGTCGGTATTTGCGGGTGCGCCTTGGGATGAAACGAGTCGACGTTTTGGGTGATGACGGCGCTCAACAGCCCAAGGGCGCCCATGTCGCGGACGGCATAGTGCGCGACGTTGGGCGCGGCATTGTGGGTGGTCGACCAGCCGAGGAAGCTGCGGGCCCAGTAGCGCTTGCGGGCCTCATGGCTGGCAAGGAACTCGTGATGGAAGATGGGGCGGTAGGTCTTGTTGACGCGGTAGGTGCCGTTTACGCCGCGGTAGTCGGGCAGGCCGGAGGCAACAGAGAGGCCGGCACCAGTGAGGACGAGAGTCTTGCTGGAGAGGCGGGTGGCGTCCAGGGGACGCGGGAGCGGCGCGGCGAAGAAGCGGCGGAGCGCGGCGACGGCGCCGGGGATGGAGACGGCCGAGGGTGGCGCGACGGTCGGAGCTGCGAGGATATCCGTATACGGAATCCGCAGGAGTGGTTTGGGCATGTGAGCAGGGATAAGGGCGGCTGAACGGTCGAGCGGTGGACGGTGGTGATGATGGCTGACGAGGCAGCACGGTGGGTTGGGGGCGCTGTGAATGACGTAGCTGCGGGCGACGTGGGGGAAGGAAACGGAGCTCGGAGGGGGCTCAATTGAGCAAGATGATGGATTGATGAGAGTCTTATTTTGACTCCGAGTCTCAAGGGCCAATGAGGTGAATGATTGCGTGCCCTGCTTGGCGTCTTGAGAACGTTGTGGCGAGAAATGAGGTCAGATGAGATTAGATGGGAAGAGCATAGTGATTAGATTTCCAAGGCGGCGAGTCGAGGTTCTCCGCATGAGTCTGCCCGGGTCCACTGTGGTGGTTCACGCCAGCTGCACACAATTGATGTCACACTTGCAGCCACGGCCCGCCAATTGCGATGGGGGCTCTGAAGAGCAGTTTCCCTATTTGTTGGGGATGCTGGGCCTTGTGAGGGAGACGGCATAAAACGTGTACAATACAGAGGTAGATAGATGTGTTATTGAAGAAATCATGTAACAACTGCTAAAAATGGTCTGCTTATTATTAGTAAGCTAGAATAGGCCATGTACTTCAACGCTGCGCAAAAGCTAATACTCACCTAACTAGACAAAAGCGCAAAGAAGAAAAGGAATGCTTAATGAATTAGGAAAAGAGATGATAATACTCCGTAAACAAAGAAAATTAAACTTTATCCTTGCCTCTCCCCCCGTGTTCCGCTTCCGATACGCTGAATCGCGCATCACAGCCTACGGCCTACAGGCTCCTGCCCCCGTTTGCCCGTCTCGTTGTGGAGGCTTCACGTCGCGGCGATGTTCGGTCTCCGTCAGGCCACAACGCCATGGCTCGTGCCAGCCGGAGCAAAGCGGTGCATTTGTGCTTCCTTTCCGTTCCTCTCAGCCCTTTTCCTCTCGTCTTTTTTTCCGTCATCTCCTTGTTCCGACTGAAGCCTCCAACACGTTTTGCAGGCCGGGTCGAATTCACCTAGCCCTACCATCGACCGCCTACTTACCTTGTCGCCCATTTCAAATCTGCTCACCCGGAACCGCCATTCCCGACAGCAGACCCCGGGTACAGCGCTACCTACAGGCCTCTACACAGGTACCTCCTACTACGTACGACTTGTTCGACGACGGCCATACAACCAGCTATTTACTACCAACTATTGGTGCCGCTGGCCCCAATGTTCCGAGCGTCAAACAATTCCCCGCTACCGTCGTCCTCTTTCGTCTGTCAGCATCTTTCGATTATTGTGCTGTAATTAGCCCCTGAAGCACCCGAGTCGAAAGCTGGCCGCGTGTACGTCGATTGCTACATGCGCAACCTCGCTACATATCCTCTTACGCAAACCATCGCCCCGTACGCACACGACTGCCTCCTCATCCGCCTCAACTCCCCGCCATGTCGCGCCAGGCTCGTCGCTCTGGGCGCCTGGCGGTCACTTGGCGCCTCTCAGTGACACCTTCCGCCGTCGCCGTGGCCGCAATCAACGGAGGAGCCAGAGGCGTCAGCATGGGAGACTCTGCGGGGGCGCCATCTCCCAGTCACAGCGCCTCCATCTGCAGCGCTGCCACTACAGCTATTCCCAGCCCTCTGGTTGGTCCGCCCGCCACTACCAACTGTGGAGGTCCAAGCTCATGCCCTCGTCCCTCGACGCTATGCATATTACGAATACCACCACACCTGTCTGGCCGCCTCGTCGACTCCCCGATACCAAAGGCCCCTGCTCGCTTCCCCGCGTCGCGTCGCTCTTTTTTGCCCTTCTTCCCTCCATCTCTCACACGTCAAAACGTCCGCTCCTATCACGTATATTCTTCCGACTCCAACCTCCCATCAGGCCTCTCCTCGGCCGTCCTCCATCTCGCCCCAACTCTCACGCGCCGCCGTCTGCGCAAGCTCGTCGTCGCCATGGGCCACAGTCACAGCCATGGTGGCCACTCCCACCATAGTCACGACAACTCGTATCTCGTTTCCGCCAAAAAGAATGACCCCGGTGTCCGCATCACTCGAATCGGCCTCCTGTCCAACCTACTGATGGCCATTGCCAAATTTATCGGTGGCTGGACCTTCAATTCCAAAGCCATGGTCGCCGATGCGTGGCACAGCATCGCCGACATGGCCTCGGATATTCTCACCCTCGCGACCGTCTCTTGGAGCATAAAACCGCCCTCGGATCGCTTTCCGCTGGGTTTCGGCAAAGTGGAGAGCCTGGGATCGCTTGGCGTTTCTGGCATGCTGCTGGTCGGTGGTGTCTATATGGGATGGGACAGCGCCATCAGTCTATTTGCCCACTTTGATCCCGAAAGAGCCCATGATATTCTCGAGCACGTCAGCCACGGTCATGGACACAGTCACTCTCACAACCCGACGGATCTCGGCATTCCCAGCGTGCACGCCGCGTGGCTGGCGGCCGGAACCATTCTCCTTAAGGAGTGGCTCTACCGCGCAAGTAAGCAATTGACTTGAGGATTACGATGCAGAACACGTCTAACACACAAGATAGCTATGAAAGTTGCCCGTGAACGCAAATCTTCAGTCCTCGCTTCCAACGCTATCCACCATCGCGTGGACAGCCTGACCGGCATCGTCACCATGGCCGCCATTATTGGCGCCAATGCTATTGAAAACGCCGCTTGGCTGGATCCCATCGGTGGCCTACTCATCTCCATCATGGTCATCCATGCCGGCTTCGACAACACCAAGTCGGCACTTTACGAGCTTATCGACCAGACCATTGATGCCGACGTCAAGGGCACCATCCGCAAGCAGGCCCAGAGCGCCCTTGTGAACGTCAGCGACGGTCACGAGGCCGAGCTGCGCGACGTGAGCGGCGTTAAATCGGGCCAAAACTACCTCGTCGACCTCGAGATGGCGGTTCCGGCCGCCTGGACCGTGAGCGACCTCGCCGACGTGGAGAATGCCGTCCGCACCGAGGTGGGCGCCCGCGTTCGCGGCGTTCGCCGGGTGCGCGTCCGCTTCGTCTCCAAGGACGCGCCGGTCAATGAAAAGTTTGACGAATTTGTGTACACCAACCTAGATGCGGATCCAGAAGACCACAAGCACGAGAATGGCGCTAACGAGGACCATGACCACAAGCATTAGAAACATGAACACCATGTAAAATAGACTAAAAAGTTTTGGCTACGTTGAATATAAAGGCACAGCTGCTGTGTTTAGTCTCACAGCATAACATGTTGCGCGACGTGCAATGTACCGCTGTCAAGACATCAGTCGAGTGGGCAGGTTTGTAGAGGTGCCTCGCTAGTTGTTAACCGCGAGGTCAAGTATGACGATTGCAATGAGTAGTTTTCGCAATAGGTAGTCTCCCTTGTTTTAGCCATCCCTTTCTTGAATCAATTGCATTTTCCCCCTCTGATTACTCAGCCCTTTTTACAGAATTGCTTGATCATGTTTATTACACAACTCATCATGGGTTAGACGACACTCGCAATGTGAACGGCCGAGCTGGAATTGCCAAGTAGGTACTCAACCCACGACCCCCACTACGGCCTGTCCAACATTTCCCTAATTTGCCCCATGATGCGTGCGATTCGCCTTTACTTCCGCGCCCAGCCTTCCCCGCGCCCCTCTACCCTACAAGCGCCGCATTCTCATTGGCGCTGTTGTAGCCAAGACCCTTTGGAGTTGAGGGGCACAAGAAGCCCGCCATGCGTGGCGTTGACACCAAGGTGGGAGAACTGCCATCACTACAAGGTCGGCGTTTCTGGACCTGCGACATATACCCCCTCGTCTCTTCTTAGACGAGAACTAAAGTTGACAAAAAGGCTACAATTGGAAAAGACGTAGTGGCAGTGTGCGTGGACAGACGACACCGGGCAACTACTAATATCTAGAACAGTAGTTGTGCAACTCTGAAGTCATAGAGCTCCAGTTTTCGAGCCCGGCAATTCAACGTCTCTCCAAGCACATGAGTTTCTAGAATACATTCCTGTTGCAACATCATTCGCCGCCTCGGCTCCTTTTCCCTTTCTCATTACTCATACGCAAGAAACCGACTCCCTTTCTACACAAGATTGACAAACGGACCGAGCGCCGTCATCATGGCTGCCGACGACGACGGCCCTCTCTACCTAGGCTTTGACCTGTCCACGCAGCAGCTCAAAGGTATGTTACAACCTTTTCTCCCTTTTTTGCCCAAACGCCACAATGTTATCAAGTATACTAACAATTCTCTAGCCATTGTCGTGGGCTCCGATCTGCAGACCGTCGCCCGGGCGCACGTCGACTTTGACGCCGACTTTGGCCCCGCGTACGGCATCACCAAGGGCGTGCACGTCCGGCCCGCCACCGGCCAAGTCTATGCGCCCGTCGCGCTGTGGCTCGACTCGCTCGACCTCGTCCTGGTCGACTTTGAGCAGCGCGGCGTGTGGTCCGAGTTTGCCGCGCCCGAGATCAACGCCATCGAGTGCATCCGCGCCCTCGCCACCACCGACGACGACGGCGGCGGCGGC
>JAPFSE010000831.1:0-51154 GCA_030777785.1 Beauveria caledonica | reverse complement strand
TCTTAACCTGGTTGCATTAGACCTATCTAACTCTTTCTAGAATTTTCAGATCCAGACTATGTTCTATGATCTAGCTGATCGCTTCCGGTCTGCTCAGTCGGATTGCATACCTGAAGGCTGCGAAGGTACTGCAGGCGGCAGCCAGATATCGAATGACGCGGTCAAATGGATTAACACTTGAGAGCTCAAAGGCCGGTGAACTGCAGAAGATGTAGTCCGCTTCATTACGCAGTTCGAGAATTTGAAAAACAGGCTTGACCCGGACAGGAGGCCTACTGGCCAGCAATTCAGGATCAGCGCCGGCGACTGCCGCTCGCAGGTCGTACTTCCACAAAAGCACCTTCAGCGTGTCTACGAGGCCGCCTACGGGAAAACTCTCAAGACCCTTCGGGAAATAATCTCTAGACTTACCGAGCACTGTCGCGACTTTATCGTCATCTTCTGCGGTGGAAGCTACCAGAGCCCCTGGCTGTCGCGGGTTGTTCGCGAATACTTGGACGACATGGAGACAAAGGCATCGCAGACTGAGCCACCGTCGAGGATTCGGCACACCTTCCTTACAGACTACAACAACTACTGGCCCTCGGCGGTTTCTTCTGGCGCGGCTTTGTCTGGGATGCGCCTTCACCGCCCTCGGCAGATCCTTGCAGAGGGTTCCGCCATAAGGCATACAACTCATCATTAAGGACGGAAAACCAAGCGCTGGGTCCCGCGCTCCCAGGCTGCGGTGCTCCTTGTTAACGGAAGGGACACTTTCAATGCTGTGCTCCATGCACATGACTCATGCGCCGTCAGATTCCGCATGGTATGTGACCCGAACTACTCCAGAAAGGCGTGGAAGGCATCATCATCGAGGCAACGAATGATCCAGAGACCCCGACCGATTCGGATTCGCTGGCCATATTATGGCCCTAACTGCGGCCCTGTGACCTACGATGTAGATTGGGAGGTGAGTGGGATGGATCTACCTCCAGGCCTTCTTAATTTTGAGATGAAGGGACCGGGTGCAGAGAGTGTCAGGCATATGGATCATCTCAACACCACAGATCGCCTGTTTGCTCCAGAACCAAGCCCCAGCCAATGCCTTTGTGTCGCCCCTATGGCTCCATATCTCTCCAAGTCATTCACCTGCTTCGTGGATGTTTGCCAGGTTGATCGGCGCGGTATGAAAACGAAGCATGCGCTTGATAAACGTCTTCAGCCTGTGTTCGCTACTGAACCTGGTACCAAATACGTCATTGTTGGAAACTTCACATTCATCCAGCGCGTCAACGATAAGGAACATCCTAGAACATGATTTACCAACCAACTGGAGGGCGGTAGAAATTTCGGCCCCCGACGGTAGCGTCTGTCTGTCTTTGTGTCGATTATAAAGATCTCGCAGACTGGGAGGAAAAGGGGCCTTGCCCTGAGATAGTTGCTTAAGCACACTCGTAAGCAAGCTGTCAGCATTCTGTTGCTCTTTACGCCGGAAATCGCAGTAGATGTAAACAATTCCGACGCCGGCCTCGGTTTGAAATCTGGTGCACAAGTTGTTGACAATGATCAATGTCAGAACTGTCTTTCCGGCTCCGGGGATGCCTGGGCAGAACAAGGTCTGCCCTGCCGTTCCCACCCACGCCAGGAACTCCTCTGAATATAGGAGCCATTGACCAGTGCCTGGTTGTTCCTTCTTGAAGTGGTTCTTTTGTTCCAAGCCGTACTTGAACGGCGTGAGCCATTCACGTATAGCTCGCTCCTCGTCACAGTGGCGGTATCGGATCATTTGATCGGCTGTCGCTCGAATGTAAGCGAGGACTTTGATTGGTTAGTTTAAGCGCCGGAAAACATATATCTGGCTGAGCCTAGAATTAACAACAGCACAGGTAGATCGCGAGACGATCAAAGGTACCAAGTACTGTAGGCGACGGGTGTATCGACTCAAAATTACACAGTATACTCACTTGATTCCATCCTTCCGGCCCACGGCTGCATTGTCATCACCCTTAGTGGCTTAAGAACATAAAGAAGCTCCCTCGCGTATGCCGCAGCTGTGAGCGCTGCGTATTTATGCCATTCATCATTCTTGTGAGAGTCTGAATAGTCGCAGATGCCCCGAATCACTAGGCAAGGGAAATTATTCATCAAACCACCCGCTTCCATCTCAAAGCAGGGAACATTTAGCTCAGGATCTGTCGCATACATATCCCTTTCTCGGGCGTTCTTCATTACCGAGTTCGTGGTTGCGATGATGCCATAGTGGACAACGACTGCTCGGTGGCTTTCGCGAAGTGGTCGCTTCTCCAATCCATCGGCTTCGCAGCTCGCACAGCTCTCTCCCCCTTATGTTCGTACTCGGCACGATACAGATGGTCTTCGCGGGGTCGTCAGAAGGCGGGCATATCTTCCATCCTCAAAACATTCGCATATATCCCATCTAGCTTCGTAGGATCATCTTGACGACACTGCATTTCAGGAAGAGCTCTAAGGAGCAGAGGCGGCGGCGCATCTAGTTGACTGGTTTGTTTGAATCGGCCACCGGATAAATGTTTCCTAATATCGTATTGCACAACGCCTCCAAGTGTACCATTTAGTTTGCTGGCCACGACGTCGCTAAGTCGAGTGTCTCTCTTGGCTGTCGGCGCACCCCCTCTAATTCCCACCATCAACGCAACCCTCAAGTTAGGAAATGATCAGACCATGTCTTTAGCGACGCCAGCAGCAGAGTTAGTTCCGTATCGGCCGTCTGGCAGGCACGCAATGACCACAGGGTGTCCCCCAACACGACCAAATGCGTACATGTTATTGTCGTTTCGCTCGCTTGTCTCTGGGCCTTTGAACTCGCCATCTAGCATCCGGCGTGCAGCTTTGGTACTCTTCTTGCAGAGCACATACCCAGCCGATCGTGTAGTCGTCGGGCGATGGCTCTGATATTGGACAGGCAGTAGCACTGTCGGATGTTGGTGCGACAAACTCGGAGATGACTTCACCGACTCGGAATCAGGCAGAATGATAAAGAATTAAAGGCTGACTCGCGCTTCGGTCAAAGGGAACTCGGTCTCTCCTTCTCTGTTATACGCGGCATTTTACGAAATAAGACAATGCAATATGTGCACATGGAGGCAACTGATCAGGCTGCTACGCGTGGAGTGGTTGGGCTAGCTTCTCGGCCAAATCTCTGGCTGTCATTTCTTGGAGAGCGAGGAGCCCGGATCGTTTCAAGGGAGTTCATTGTCCAACTAGTCCATATTGATACAGAATGGATGATGTTTCTTGCAGCTGCCAGAAATGGAGTTTATTGTGTTTACTGAAAATCACCAGTTACCGATATACTTGTGAAAGGCCAAAGATACAAGCGCCTCCCCGTGTGGAGCCAGCGCATCGCTGCACCGCACGCCAAAAAGAGCTCCCATATCATCCTTATTTAGCGCAACGCGAAGACTCTTTCCACCTTTGTCTGTACAGTACAGCACGTAGATACGAATGTATATGGACCGCAGATCCGGAACGCTGAGACCGATCAGACGCCTGTGCATCAAAAACAGATGTTGCTAACGAAGAATGCAGAAGCGGCATAGGTCCACTGTACCTACCCCACCAAAAAAAAACAAGAAGTGTAGAACGCTCACAGGGAAGGCACTCCAGCTGCCACTTATTTATCACGATATGTACTGGATGAGAAAAATATATATATATATATAGAATATTGACTCTGCGTATGTATTCAACTAAACTAGGCATTATACCCACTATGATACATGCTCTATTGATTTCTAATCTGCATGGGCCGGGAATGTTGTTGGGCCAACGACCACACCCGCGTTCACCCACGTGACAGTCGCGTCATCCTAGGGAGTATTTGTGTCTTCGGCAACAATTTCAGCGCAGGAACTCTTTCTCTTCATAGCCAGACACGCTAGGTTCTTTTAGCGTCAGCCAAATATGGATCCATCCAAAGAGACGCTTCAAAGGCTCATAGCTGAGGCCCAGGCAGCGCAGCGAGCAGCAGAGCAGCGAGCCAACGCGGCAGAGCAGCGAGCGGAGCCTCAGACGCGGAAAACGACTCTAGACGAGTACTTGACTGCATGTCACGAGTCCGTCTACACCAAGTTCAGAATACAGACATATCGCGCACTACAAACAAAAGGCTCGATAACCAATGGGCAGAATAAGTGCTGCCCAACAAACCTTCGCAAATGGCCCGACTTTATACAGCAGCAGAGAGAAGAATTTGGTGCTTTATATGACGCCCTCCCTTCTACTCTCGAACGCGCCTTCGAGAGTAAGCATTTCCTAGCAGTCCTAGGCGAGCGAGTCAGCAAGCGACCGATTGCAGGTGAGAAGGGTCTCGAATACTTTATGCATAATGCCGTGGAAGATGCAGTTAGAAATATAGTGGATCATCTAGCAGCAGAGCCATCTATTGCGCAGAAATTCGACCTGGGCTGCGGCATAGTCTTCGAAAGCCATCCTCACGCGCTGAGCGACCTCAATGAAGACGTTTTGGAGAGGGAGGCAAGCTCGTCACCACCGAGGACACCAGGACAACGCGAGAATCTGAACAAGCTTCAAGCCGGTCAAATCTGCATCTATAGATCCGACGCGGACCAAAGTAGCAGGACAAGAGCTTTCATCTCGGAATACAAGCCACCTCATAAGCTAACAACACCACATTTACGCCTGGGCTTACGATCGATGGACATACACAAAGAGGTTGTCAACCGGAAGACAATCCCGACTTCCTCCGAACCAGCTTCGCTTTTCTCCTACCACGCCGACAGATTGACGGCGTCTGCTCTCACGCAGACGTATAATTACATGATTGAAGATGGGCTACGTCACAGTCTTCTAACGAATGGAGAGAGTTTTGTGTTTCTCAAAATTGACTGGAGCGAGCCGGAGACGCTGTACTATCACTTGGCCGAGCCTAGTCCCGAGGTGCAGGCGCAAACTACGAATGCGCATCTCTGCACGGCGGCCGGGCAGTACCTCTCATTTGTCTTGATGGCGATTAGAGGCATCGGGCAAGGGCTTCCCGACCAGGATGAGCGCGAAGAAGCCAAGAGGAACCTAAAAAGATGGGCGGTTGATTTTGAGTCTACGTATCACTCGATTCCAGACGACGCGTCTCTGCATACACTTCCTGACAGTTCGCCTGGATATCGACCGACCAACTATCGGGAGGATCGGTCACCAATTCGGCGACGTAAACCGAAACGAGGCCGTGCTCACGCACCGCGCATGTCAACGAGGAGAGATGATCGTTCTCGCTCACCTGATGAAGAGCCAGCGTCGAGGGCGCCGCAAACTCCCACGCCAGCTGGTCGTCATCGCAGACAAGGCGACAGACGAAGCCAACGTCTTGCAGAGAGGCCACGAGCAGCAAGCGGACACAGCGGCAAACAAAGACGGCAATACTGCACGCATAAGTGTCTTCTTGGTCTTGCCCAAGGAGGCCTGCTGGACGAAGACTGTCCGAATGTGGGATTACATTGCCAACAGAGCGGCAAACGATGCAGCGGAGAGTCCTTTCATCCTGTAACCCACAGTGAGTGGCTCGGTCTACTACGCAAGCAGTTGCAAGCCTCGTTGGTCCAAGGTATCTTCCCGCTAGGCCGTGGAGGCGCTCGCGGAGAGCTATTCGGAGTTACACTGCTCCCATACGGGTATAATTTTGTTGCCAAGGGCACGGTCAAGGCCTTTATCCCAGACTTGGAGCATGAGGCCGATGTCTATCATCGATTGAAGCCGGTACAAGGCGAAATAGTGCCGGTATTTCTTGGTGCTATCGACCTACGACCGTTGGGAAGAACATATCATTTTGAACATCGGGTCTATATTGTTCACCTTACATTGCTTTCATGGGGTGGTGAGGATATTTGCTCCCTCTCGAATCAGATATACCCAGAGGAGCTGCGCATTCGGCACACACGTGACATTGTGCAAGCACTGAGCAGGTATGGAATTACTCACAATGACATCCGGCCAGAGAATATGTTGCTGTGCACAGAGACGAATAAAGCAATGATGATTGACTTTGAACGGTCGAAAATAATGAAGACTGCTCGAAATCCATTGGCGCAGATTGATCGCAACAAGAGGACAGAGAGCCAAGCAGCCCAGTCGAAGCGTCGTAGATTGAATCGAACGCCAGCAGCTGAAACGCGATCCATTGAACTTGCTACATGCTAGAGAACTATAAAATAAAGATCAACATAGAGTTAAAATAGCTTCAGCAAAGAGTACATTACGCTCAAAATATAATATTCGCATTCTAAGGCCTAGATCATAAGACTTAAGCTGAGTCTCAGTCTCACGGGAGACTACCCCACGGTAGAATTTCTTAGTGTTTTTAGTGGGGAGGTTACTCGATATACCCGTCTATACATGCACCTGTCAACCTAGCAATACTTAATTAAGAACGAGACGAGATCTAGATTTTTCACTCGGCTATAGCCGTATATGCCAAACAAGGCCGCATATTTTACTTATTATAGCCGCCCTCGGAACTGAATAGCTTGCGAATGATATTGTCGCATCGTCCTTTCCCGCTCTCGTAATTACATATCATGGCACATATGAATGTCAAAAGTACATGTCGACGTAATTCCGTTTCGCCATGCTTGACGATGATGGCATCTATGAATGTTCTGGATTGTCAGTCATCTAATGATGAGCAAAAGCCAGCTGCGGTACGGAGTAGTCGCACGTCCGATTGTCCCTACTGGTACATTGTCTCGGACTACACAACGGAGAAACCTAGCAAACGGCAAAGAGATTGGGTGTTTGGCGGCCCAAAGAAATTCCAGTCTGATGCCCTCGCATCAAGTCCGCCTAGTATTTGAATAGAAGAGCCAGCGAGACTGTACACAAATAGATGGATGATCATGGGCGACGGCAAATGATTGTATAGTGACATTGGGTATCCGTACTTGTTGCCAGTTGGCGATGTTGAAGCAAGATTATTAGCTCTGACCTTTTTTACTGGGGCCGGCGCCAGATGGGTTGTTGAGCCGTTGCGCCAAGGATGGGTTTTGTACCTGAAAGTACCCTCTCTAGCGTGGTGCGAGCCTGCAGGCCCCTGACAACCCCACTAGAGCCCTGGAAGCTTGGGCCACTCCACCCTCGGTGGCTGCTGCACCGGCAACCATCCAGGCGGCTACCAAGACCCACTATCCGCTGTCTTGCGCGTGTACCCACCAAGTACCTCAGGCAATTGAGGCACAAGAAACGTGCGTGGCACTGCCTGCTGCTGCCAGTCATTGTTCATTTGCCTGCAGGGCCTGAAACGTTTGCGATCCGTCTGTTGTTTGTGATGAAAATCTTTCCCTGGGTTTCCATCGGCTCCTACAGTTCAATGCCAACAAAAAAAATACGAAAGGCGCCGCCAGTTTCTTTTCCTTCCATTGGTTTCGCTGCCACGTTTTTCAATCAAGTCATCTCCGTTCATCAGATTATATCTTCTCACAACGGCTCCACCATAGCTCCTTACCAGCTCCCCTGTTAGCTGTTTTCTCTTCTCCAACTCGGACTCGCTCGGAGCATCTTCATCCTTAATCTTGAGGCCTCTCTCTCTACCCTTCTCCAGCAGTTTTTCCATCAAGAATCCCCCAAAATGTCTGCCGAAGCCACCCCCGCCATTACCACTACGGCCGAGGCGCCCCAGACGCCTCTCGCCAAGCTCACGGCTCGCGTCGCCGAAATCACCACCAAGGTCGACTACAAGGAGATGTGGGGTGTCCAGCTCGACGGCTCCTCCGAGAACATTCCCAGCCAAGTCGTCCTCCAAAAGTTCCTGCGCGCCAACAACAACAATGCCGAGGCCGCCGAGAAGCAGCTCGCCTCGGCCCTTGAGTGGCGCAAGAAGATGCAGCCCGCCAACCTCGTCGACCAGCAGTTTGACAAGAGCAAATTCGCCGACCTGGGCTATGTCACGATTCACAAGGACGACGCGGGCAAGGAGACGGTCATTACTTGGAACATTTATGGGGCCGTCAAAGACAACAAGGCCACCTTTGGCCTCGTTGACGAGTATGTCTCTGCGCATTGTACACTGACCCATCACATGCATTGCTAACACCCATCAGGTTCATTAGGTGGCGCGCTGCTCTCATGGAGCTCAGCGTTCAGAAGCTCAAGCTTAACGAAGTCAAGGAGCTCATCCCCGAGGGTGGTCAGGATCCCTACCAGATGATCCAGGTGCACGACTACCTAAACGTCAGCTTCTTCCGGATGGACCCCGCGGTCAAGGCCGCCAGCAAGGAGACTATCCAGACCTTCTCCATGGCCTACCCCGAGCTTCTCGCTCACAAGTACTTTGTCAACGTGCCCTTCATCATGGGCTGGATGTTTGGCGCCATGAAGCTCTTCCTCGCCCCCGCCACCCTGCGCAAGTTCCATCCTATGACCTCCGGCACCACCCTCGCCTCAGAGCTGCCCACCATTGTCGGCACGCTCCCGAGCGAGTATGGCGGCAAGGGCCCCGGCGTCAAGGAGTGTGGCCAGCAGCTGGCGTTTGTGGACGCCGCTCCTGCGGCAGACAAGACCGAGCCCGTCAAGGTGGATGAGCCTACTCCCACCACCGCAGCCCCTGCCGCAACTGCTGAGGACAAGCCTGTTGCTCAGTCGGCTCCCGATGAGGCGGACAAGATGGAGGCTGCTGCTGCTGCCCCGGCTGAAGGGGCTGCCCCAACTCCGGCCGCCGCTCCTGAGACCACCACCGAGACTGTTGCTGAAAAGACTGCTGCTTAAATTTGATTCGATAATTATTTGTTGGTGAGATATTCTGGAGCATGTTGCCACAATAAATCAAATACACACGATACCTAGATTAGATTACTTTTAGATGTGGCACAGTCTGTGTGCCTCAACGGCAATAATACCCCTGTTTGTGCCTCCTTGAAATCTTGCTTATGCCGTGTAGTAGAATCTAGGTAAAATTAAGATAGACATGTTTGTCAATCGACAAGAAGAATACCTAGAAAAGCTATAGTCAGGTTGGTACGCTGCTAATCATGGACGAGGTTTTTTTTTTCTTTTTTTTTTTTTTTTTGATTTTCTGGGTAGGACGTCTGACAGGTGTCCATGAGTAGGGCTGCGGACCGCCGGGTAGCGCAGTTGTCACTGTCCAGAGAACGGCACGATTTCTGTAGTGCATCTTCGTTCATCATACAACTCTGAAGAGGCCGTTGGTGTTTGACTGTAAGTGTTGGCCCTCTTAACTTGAATACGGGTTTGCTTTCATTTCGACGGATCACCAGCAGATGCTTCACGTAATCCCGGGTATTGAAGCACTAAGTGGTGCTATTCATATTTAGCATCGTAACTGCTTCAGTGACTGCTTCAAGGAAAAAAGAGGAAACGTTGCGTGGAAATTTTCGGTTAAAGATATGGCGATTGGGCGTGATGTCATATTTGATGAGTATTGGAGTGGCATCAACTTCAGGAAAAGAGGTAATGGCCAACTGCAAGGAATTGTCCGTCATATCAGTGACATCGCGCCGAGCGCGGCATCCCTACCTGAGATAGAAATGGACGTCTTGGACACTGACGCGAGACGCCTATAATTGGTGGAGGTGGGGTTTCGTTTTGATTCGCAGAGATGACAGAACGGACTGAAGAGGGTGAAGCAAACCGTCGGTGGGGATCCTTCGTTGACTACGCTCTTGTCAGTTTACTTGCGAGGGCACAGGTTGAGAGGCGGCCATTTCGGGATGGGAAGATTGAACAATTCCAAGTGTCATGAAGAAAATTCGATGTTTGCGCTACGCCAGAAATCGGAGTCCGCGTAGCGCATCTGCCGTCCGCGTGGCTGGGTGGCGGGCGAGGTCCGTCTTGGCCACGCTTGCGGATCATGGATTCTCAGAAGGGTGCCCAGCCGAACTTGATGGGATTGACAAAGTTTGGGCGGTATATTTTGGTATAGGGAGCGCGTTTCGCGACTGAAGCAGACTGCCGCGTTTCGAATTTGCAGGCCGGAGAAGGAAAGAAGATTGCTGTACCTGCCAGAGGGCCACATCAGCACAGCACTCATGGCGTCGGATATGTTATTTTCTATCTTGACCAAATACGACAACATACCATATTTTAACGAGAATGTAAGTGTCCAGTTGCGATGGAGCGCAGCTTATCTGTGGCTCACCTCGTGGGAGTCTGCCTTTACCTATCGGCGTGGCCAGTCCCTGCATCTATGAAAGAGCATCGAAACGCGGCATGGCCGAGTTTGGCATAATTCAAGCGCGGCCGTAGGCTGGAAGCGCATGTAACCAGACACATATAATAAAAATGTGTCGGCGAGTGTTCTGGTCCCAGCCGGGCCTGCCCGTGCTCTGAGGGCTAGTTGGTTGTAAGCGCCTTGTGCCGCTGGGCTGTCCGACGTGATGCTGCCCGCCCGAGCTCTGTTGAGAGGTCCGGGCGGTAACGTGCAGCCGCGACGATCCAGGAACTCGTATGGCTCGATGCGTGTTACCGTCGAGAGGGACCCCTTTTCCAGCTAGGAAGTTATTTCGTGCCGTCCCGGGGCGGAGCACGTTTAGCTGCCATCCGGGCGCGAGTCATCACAGTTAGATGGACGCGTACCAAGGCTGTCGTGCGGATAACAACATGGCCACGCAGAACCGGCACCAAAAGCCGCAAAACTAGCACTACACCAACTTGTGGCATTTTATTCCCCCAATGAAGCCGATTTTTGCCAGAGTGTTGAGAGTGGTGGTGGTGGTGGTCGATAGATCTGTGTCAGCCGCTGAACTAGCAAAACCACAGCGCAAAGGGGGGCTTGACGGCCATTTCGAGATGCAGGCAAACTTGGCAAGGTTTTCGCATCACGTCGGAAACTAGATTGGCATCGTAAATGGCGCAGGTGGTGCACAGCGATCGAGTTCCAAGTCAGATGGTCGGCTTGATGAGGACATGTGGGGATGGACGGCAAGTGCCTTCTGTGACGCTACACCAAAGACGATGTATAAAGGAAAATAAAAAAAATTAGTGCATCGAGTGTCATAAGACTCCTTATGACGGCATCTAGAAGAATCGGTTTCATGGCGGCGAGCATGGCAGTGTTGATATCTGGCGGTAGTTGATGTGCCGAATTAGGTAAGGTGACAAGGAGAATATGCATAGTTGGTACGAGTCAAAGGTCATGACATGTGGTTTCGGAGGCAAATATGGCAGACGGGCAGAAAAAAGACCATGAGACGAAAAGGCAGCCCAGGACGCCCTGCGAGACGCGCGCGGCCTGAGCCGTGGCATGGACTACGGGAGGCCAGTTCAGGTCAAATGTCGGCCTGTTTCGTGTTGAATTCAAACAACAGGTAAAAATAGCTAGAGAAAAGAATGTATGAGGTAGGGAACACAAGAGAATAAGGCAAGGGCCGAGCTGGTAAATAGCCGACCCGATCCCTTTTTTTCGGGTGTCTTGTGTGCTGGCTTCCCTGCTTCCTACACTTGCCGCCTTTCTTGAACCACTCAACCTCGTGCCGTTTGCAAGGAGAGTGGCATCGCGACAACCCGGTTCCATCAAAGAGGTCATAAAGAAGTGAGATATTCAAGAGAAATACGCCGCTATTCATCGTTCGATTTCTTTTTTCCCTCTGTCTCGAGATTTGATTCTTCATCGTCGAGTCTGGTATCGCCATCTCCCACCATCTCCACTCCACGCGTCGACGCGCGGAGACGACTGAGCCCCAGCAGAAAACGAAGTCCCATTCATCGCGTCTCCCGAAGCCATCGAGTCAGTTTTTTCATTACCGTCGGCGACCTTTACGTAGCGACTTGGAGTATGTGCAGCATTGTCACCCAAGATAGGAACCGGGGTCGTCGACAGACCAGCTGGCGCGTGGCAGCAACCAACTGTTGATCTCATGTCCGCTAACCAAAGATGTATAGCTAGATTCCAGTGCATCTTGCCAAAAGTCAACTACCTTCATATTTGGCTGCCTTTTTTATTTGCCCTTGTCTTGGGCTTGTGGCAGCTGCCTTTTTAGTTGACGGTGGTGCGACGCCAATCAGCAATTCCATCCCGCACGCTCCTCGGTCTGCCCCGTCGCCGCTCACGCCAAACGCCAACTCTCCCTCTTCCCTTCCTGCAACCGTCACACCGTCGTGGCAGCACACTTTGCGTCTCTTTTTCTCGTCCCGTTTTCATTCTTCCCTGCCTCTGCCCGACGGCAAATTCTACGCTTCCATTCTTCCTTCTTTACCGAGACTCGACGTGTTTCTATGCGACGCGGTTCCTTGTCGTGGCACTCCCGTTTATTACCCTCCTTGTCGCGCTCGTGCCCACCGCGCGCCCGCGCATATTGGTTATACATACACCTATAATTCCGACACCGCCATCTCCCTTTCCGTAAACTGTCGCCCGCCATGTTGCCACTCCTTCTCGAACCGCAATCGAGCGTCACGAGCAGCGTCGCCGACACAATGTCCCACGTCGCGTCGTCCAGCTCCACGCCGCCCACCACCATTGCCGACAGCGACAGCCTGCATTCCGACGCCTCCAAGCATGACGTCGCCTGCTTCATTGACCCGCTGCTTGCTACCTCGCAATTCGACGCCCAACTGCCAGCCGAGCCTGTCCCGATCCTCGAAACCACGCCCAAGCCCGAGCCTGCCGCCGAGGTTGTAGTCGCCGAGCCCGCCGGGACCTCACCAAGACGAGCACGCCGCTCATGTGCCGCCGCACCCGTGTACAACCTCTCCAAGCTGAGCGGTACCGACGGCCATGGCAAGCGTCGCGCTAATGGCGATGATGTCGCCGATCGTCGGCGTCGCACAATTTCCGGTGACACGCTCATCAACGATGGCGTGTCGACTCGAAGCTCCATGTCGACCCGCGCCAAGACTCGCGGCGGAAAGGATGCAATTGACGCGCTCGATCTTGGCTGGACACCCTCCGGCCTTGCCTCGCCGCGTACTACCCGTCATCTTGCTCAAGAATCCCCTCGCTCGCGCCGTCTCAACTCTCGCACTGGTGGCAGTGTTGGCGCTGCCATGTCATCCTTTGGCTCTCATCTGTCCAAAATCGGGAAGCGTGGAAGTAAAGCTGTGTCGGGCTCGATGAGCCGGGTCTCTCGCGAGCTTTTGCGCCTCCGCGACACTGCCGAATTCTCTCACATTGATGACCGGCCTGTTGTTCATACCGTTTGGGCCAATGGCAAGTACGTCGATCCCAATGCGCCGCCGCCTGCGCCGCCTCAAAAGAAGAGCAAGACCAGCGAAGCCCAAGCCGAAAAGGAAAATGCCGAGGAGCCCGTTACCGAAATAAAGCCTCGTGGACCCAAGAAGTTCCTGGCCAAGGGCTTGTATGCGGGTCAAGATGCGCCAGGAGTTGTTACCAGCTGTCTGACGCACGCCGAAAAGAAGAAGCTCGTCAGTCTTCCCGAACTCGACTATAATCGAGTGGTCAACACAGTTATGCCGGCACCCATTTATACCGGTCTTCGTCTCTTGCTCCAGGGTCGCGACTTTAAGCTGCCCTTCCAGACGTGCAACCCGTTACCTCCCGGACAACCCAAGCCCGATGAATGGAAGAAGATGACCAAGAGTACGTTGATGCACCCAATTCTATGGCTAATATCTTTGCTAATACCATTCAGATCGCTTCATTGGCGACTCCAAGGATTACTGGCGCAAGTCCCCACACTACCAAGACTACTCCAAGTGCGTTTGCAAGCCTGAAGACGGCTGTGGTGACAACTGTCAGAACCGAATCATGCTTTATGAATGCAACGACATCAACTGTAATGCTGGAAAGGAGACGTGTACCAACAGAGCGTTTGCCACACTCACCGCGCGACGTGCCAAGGGAGGCAAGTATCGTGTTGGCGTCGAAGTCATCAAAACGTCCGACCGTGGCTACGGAGTGCGAAGCAACCGCTGCTTCCGTCCGCACCAAATCATCATGGAGTATGCTGGGGAGATTATCACAGAAGAGGAGTGCGAACGTCGCATGAATAATGAGTACAAGAAGAACGAGGTAGGCTTGACTGACTACGAGCTGGGCCTTGGATTTGTGCTAACACGAGTTTCAGTGCTACTATTTGATGAGTTTTGACCAAAACATGATTATTGACGCCACCACTGGCAGCATTGCAAGATTCGTCAACCACAGCTGCAATCCCAACTGCCGCATGATCAAATGGATTGTCTCGGGACAGCCGCGAATGGCTCTGTTTGCGGGTGACAACCCCATCATGACCGGGGACGAGCTTACATATGACTACAATTTTGATCCATTTTCGGCCAAGAATGTTCAAAAGTGTCTCTGCGGCGCCCACAACTGCCGTGGTGTTCTTGGTCCTCGCCCGCGCGAGGTGAAGCCACCAAAGACTGACCTGAAAAAGGCTGTCAAGGGCACGATCAAGGCTGGCAAGCGCAAGCTCAAGGAGATGCTCGGTGATGAGGTCTCGGACAAGGAAAAGGCGAAGAAGCGCAAGATTCAGCCGGCAAGCGGCGTCAAGCGCTCCTTGTCGTCTGCGAGCATCCAGGCAGCCAAGGGTGCTGCGACGGCCATTAAGAGGAGCGTTTCTAGCATGACGCTGACCAAGAAGAACTCGACCAAGTCGACACCCGTGAAGCGACGCGCCAGCATGGGCAACCTGCTGAAGAAGGCGACGGCGAACAAGCTGGTCAAGCGCCGACCTGTCGCAGACAAGCCTGGCACGAAACAGGTTTCTTCGCGCTCGTCTAGTCTGACCATGGTCGGCACCAGCGAGGAGAATGTGCGGGCTGGAAAGAAGACGACGCCCAAGAAGACGAGTCCTAGCAAGACGTCGACCAAGGGCACGCCCAGTGGCACGCCCAAGAGCCGCGCATCCAGTATCGGCGGCACTCCTCGAAGCAAAACAACGCCAAAGGGAAAAGTGACACCAAAGACGGCCCATCGTCGCCTCAGCGGCAAGCCCAAGCAGGTCGCCAAGCCCACAATCAAGCTGGTGGACGATTGATGCAGATGCCAGGACCGGGACGAGTATGGGCGACTTACCGAAATGCTCAAGAGCCCGGCCAGTGTGGCACAGGAATAGGAGAGTATGTCTGCAATTCAGACCATTATGTAAGGTAATTTTTCACATGTACAAGGCATTCAGAGCCAGAGAAAAGGGAGCAGAGGGAAGAGGAAAGAGCCGAGTAGGGCACCCCGATGCGATGGTAGTTTGAGCCACATGTTGACCTTTTTTTTTTCTTTCTGTCATATGAGATTAGGGATCGATTTTTTTCTTGTGCTCCTTGATGTGTTGTGTCACTTTCTTGCTAGTTTTTTTGGGGGCGGGGAAATTGGGGAGTTTTGGAGAATTATCATTTGCGATACTTTACAACATGCATAACTATTTCAGGGGTGAGTGGGCTTGGGAGACATTGCTCACTGCAGCCGACGTCTTGTTTTCATCCTCTATTTCTTGCTCGTTTCACAGGGGTATCTCTTTTTCTGTTGTTCCTACAATTCAAACACGATGCTTTTTACGCTAGTTTCTTTGACATGTGTGTGTGTTGTGTGTGCAGGCTTGACCGGATGTCTGCGTTTGTCGCAAATGATCGAGGAACTTGGTGCATGTGGCCGCGGGAGAGAGGAAGAGGCTACTGCATCATGCAGAAAAGCCGTTGCAGGGTGGTGGCCAAGTCGAATATGCAGGCCATGGCCACCTCGTGTTTGACGACGGACAAGAAAAGGTAGTCGTGTCTTTTTTTGTTCCCTTGGGTGGCCGGCCGGAATTTAGAAGCCGGATACGCGGGGTCGCGATTGGACGTGATTGGGATGAGCTTGCCGATAGCGTTTGTCCCGTGGGAGCCGCCGGTGACTTGTCTTTTTGTCATGAGTTGGTTCCTGTATTTGTGCATTCTTTTACTTTGTGCGACGCGAAGCGGCGAGACAACGCAGAGGTTGCACAACTGTTTAATGTATGCAGGGCAGAGTTGGAAGTAAGAGGGAACGATGAAGGCTTCTTCACTGGTAAAGTCGATAAGACTAGGAGGGCGATGTGCACGCGTATACGCGCATGCATAACACGCGCATAATAAATGGTAGACACACAAACATATTTGACGAGCCGCTGAGGGGGCTTGAGGAGAAAGGGCAGAGGTTAAAGGTGGTACATGTAGTTTTGGAGCCGGGCAGTAAAGGTTGCTATGCAGCTGCGGAAGAGGCGCGGAATTCTAGACCGGCGATGTGTGAAGGATTTGTGCGGAATTGTCGGGCTGTGATGAATACTTGCGGAAAGAGTGTGCGGAAATATTGAAAAGCCAACTTCATGCGTTGGGCTACTGAGTACACGTGTTACCGCGTCTCGTTTACTTCCGATCATTGATGCAGAAGCAGCCAGGGCAAGGCAAGCTGCTGGGATACCGTCTTTATGCAGATGTTTATTGTGAAGAAGCGTATGCACGGCTAGCCATGCCATGTCTTGTAACGGCTCGCCCGTGTTGCCGGGTCGGTCGGGGATATCGTACGGCATTTCCTCTTTGGGCGTGGGGTTGGCAAATGGCCATGGCGCCCATCTTTTCCTCTTTAAACTGGATGCTTGCAAGACATGCCTGCGAATACTCACATTACATTTACACCGACTTGGCTGTGGAGTTGGCGTCGTCCAGGCCTGCCTACAGTATGATCGAGTGCCACGAGAGGGAGGTGAGTTACACCAGGACACAAACGAGGGAGCTGTAATAAAAGAAGCGTTGCACATGAAGTCACACGAGACGAGGGAAGGAGTGGCTGCATCGTCTTGTCCACGCTGGCTCGATGCACAGGAAAAGAACTGTGTGACAAATGTCTATTGAGCAATAGGAGAACCCTGACCAGCCAATCTCTGCAAGTTACACACTCAAGACCCGCCTCATTCGATTCATGAACTTTTATAAAAAGCACAAAAGCATATAAAATCAACAAGCAAAATGCTCTAAACATTTTGACGAGTGTAAAAAAGCCAAACTTGTGTCGTAAACTCAGAGTCTCATAAGCCATTGCATAAATCTGCAAAGCACAAAATCATGTACATCAACAAGCAAAACGCTCCAAGCATCTTGGGACTTGAACAGATCCAAATTATGTACTGTATCCTGACACATTCTCTTTACACGCCGTCTTTCCTTGTCATACATGCCCTTCCACTCCTCTATTCAAGAGTATTCAGAGCAGTATGGAGGAGGCGCAGAGAAAAAAAGGATACCGCTCACTCCGGCGCCGCCCGAGGCGGCTGACGCACGCTCTTCTTCTTCTTCCTCCACTCCGCAAACACAGCGTAGAAGCTCGCGCAGAGGTAGTAGGCCACAAACGCCAGCATGGGGTCGACACGGACGCAGACGACGGGGCGGCCAGACAGGCCCAGCGTGCGCGCGACGCTGGCGGCGCCCGTCGCAAAGAAGCGCGCCAAGGCGACGGTGCTTACCGGGATGCCGGGCCGCGGCGCCAGCGCGGCGTCACCGGGACGCGGCTGGCGCAGCATGTCGTAGATGGGCGGGATCGTGGCCGTGGGCCGCGCCGCGGCGACGGAGCGGGCAATGCAGTCGAGCGTCGGCGGCGGCTTACTGGTTTCGGCTCGGGCGGTGGTGGTGGCGGTCCGCGGCCGGTCGAAACGCAGCCGTGACGCGAAAAAGGTGCCGAGCGCGGGACTGCCGTCGCGGCTGGGGCGAAATGTCACGACGCAGTGCTGCACGAGCGTCGGGTGGGCGTACGGCGTGTGCCGCAGACGACGCAGACCCGAGCTGGCAGGACACCGACGAATGGGATGGCCAGTACGGCAGCGGCCCCTCTTGAAATACTGCTCACAGACGCACTGTTTATTCATTATTTGGGGGGTTAGGAAAAAAAGAGGTACGGCCATACATGTTGGAAACGTGTGGGAGCAAGGGACGGATGAGGGGAGAAGGGAGGGGGACTGGACTTACACCGGGGTTGGCGGCGTGGTGGGGGAGAAGATCTTCCACCTCGACGCAGCGCAGGAGGCGGTCGCCGAAAAAGGTGGTGCACCCGTCGCAGATTTGATGCGCGCACTGGATGCACAGGGCCACGGACGCGTCGTTGCAGCGAAAGGTGCCGCAGCCGCAGACGTGGCAGGTCCAGAGATACTGAACCATGGCTCCGGGGGGCACGGGCCGGTCCTCCTCCTGGCGGGCGTTGTTGCTGTTGTTGGTAGAGGTGGAAGTGGGAGTTGATGGACTAAAGGGAAAAAGGTCATGAATGGGATGATTAGGCGAGTGTGGAGGCATAGTGTGCGGCCAGGGCAGAGATGAAACGTGTATAAACAGGCATGTGATGGGGTAAAGGGGAGGAGGAGGAAGAAAGAAAGAAAAGAGAAAGGAAAGGAAGAAGAGGAAGGAAAGAAAACAACGAAATCAGAAGCTCGCAATGATCTGGAATGTTAAGGAGAGGCTCAGAGGTCAAGTGAAGTTCAAGTGAAAGCAAAGAGACGAGTGATGACCTTAAAAGAAGAGGGAAGAGCAAATACATTATAAGAGTAGATGTAGCGACTTGAAGGAGGCATCCGGAGGGACGGGCTGGAGTTCCAAAAAGAGCGAGGTGCGTCAACATGGCGCGGGATAAAGGTGGCTTGCATCAAGTCCGTCCTGGCCTATTTGCGGAGATGGGTTGCCGAGGATTGGGGGGGGAGGTCGTCAGACCCCCTTTCTGTTGTCTTTTCTCAACTTGCATACGCATGAGGGAAGATGATGGCCAGGGGGGCGCCGAGTGAGAGAAGATGATAAAATGTCACGACATGAGAGTGAGATTCTGATGTGTCGCTTCCTATGGTGCGTGGCTTTTTCTCGCTTGCTTGCTCTCTCTCTTTCTTCAAGTGCAAGAATGGTAGGATGGATGGCTTGGGATGGTGTGGAAGGGGGTGTTGGTTGTACAAAGAAAGGCATTTGGTCTTCTTTTGTCATATGCGGTGTCATGAAAGACGGTGATGAGCTCAAGTGTCTTGCTCGATTCATACGGCTCCGTTCGGGCCGGCTCGATCCGAAAGGTGGCACAGAAGAGGGACAAGAGTCGACGATTCCAGCTCAGTCTATGATTTTGAGTCGGTGAGTCCAAGAACGGACATAAGTGACTGGCTCTGTGCTTTTCCATTTCTGCTTGTTCCAGCGTTCTTGGTGTGTAAAAAGCACAATGTGCTTCTGGTAACTTTTCCGCGCGGTGTACTGCAGGTCTTTAGACATGATGGTGTGAGAGCGTCGTTCGGATGACATTTCATGTCACTGCATTCTGCAGCAAGAAATCAGGCCAAGGTGCCAGCTCGTCAAATGTCTCATGTATCATGTCGCAGACTCGCAGATGCGTCAACACCGTAACTACTGAGACACCAGACGTCTCTCGGCTAGGATCGCCACTGAGACGAGCCCTATCGACGGCCCAAGCTGTCTCCGGAGATTTCAATCGGACGCCTACATGCCGAGATAGCCGCGCTAGTCATTTTCCAGGTTTGTGCTCTCGTTGCTGATCTCTGATCTCTGATGTATGTTGTGTGCTGTCGTCGGGCGTTTTAAGGTGTGGCCTTGGAGTGCGTGATTTGCAAGTGGTCAAGAGCAAAATAGGCGTATTTGAAGAGGTGTAGTTTTTATGTACCAACGAGAGGAGTTAACTAGAGGTGAAATTATCGTTAAGGTGTTTTTCTTGGGTGCCGACTTTGTCTCTCTGATTACATTGTAGAGAATTAGACCGGCGGTGGACAACACGACCCGCGCGAGACATGCTGAAGCTACCACCAACGAGATGAAACTGTACGGATAGCATCTGATATTCTTGAGGAATCTATGACTGTTTTGAATTGATTGAATTCCGTGAAAAGATGAGTTCCCCTGCACCGAAACGCTTCGTGATGCAACTTACACTTGTCCGCGACGCTACGGCTAGAGCTGCAATAGCTCCAACGGCGCACAATGACACCGCAGAACAATAGAACGAATGCCTAGCCAAGCTAGATTGCTAAATTACTTGACATGTATTGAACATGCCTGTTTTATGCAAATCTTATACAAGTTATGCCACTGGTCGGAATGCTTTGTCGGCCCACTAATTAAGCGGCATCGGCACAAATGGGTCGCTGACGTATTCCGTGGCTCGCCATTGCACAGTCGCGCCGCCCAAGAACCCCTTTGCATCACCAGCACCGTGTGGGAGCGACAGCGCATCGCGCGCAAATCGCATGCCGACCGTCCTCTCATCTTCGACATTGAATTTCTAGCGTCTGCCTGCCACCAATCCCGACCCCGACGACCGCCTCGCTCCGAAACCAACTTCCGCCCAGACGCCAGACGGGGCGTGCCGATGCCGTCATGGCTCGCTCGTCCAGCAATCGAGCGTCGACTCGCATAGCCATTCGTCTGATTCCGATATTCATTCTATGTGCTTTTGTCGTGGCGACATACATTACCGTCGGGCGCATATGTGGTGCGTAGCATCGCTGGCCGCGGCCGTCTTTCTTTATTTATCTAGCTTACCATTCCGTTGCAGTGCAGTATTACATTGACAAAAAAGGCCGGACTGGATTCGCCGCCGGGATGATTATCTTGTATTTCGCCATATTCTCCATCATGATTGCGGCGTATCTTCGGACCTTTGTCGCCGTTGTCCGCGACCCGGGCTTGGTACCGCTCGTCAATGGCCAAGCAGACGATGATACCAACGAGAAGCAGCCTCCGCCGCCGCCGAGACGACGACGCGGACGGCGGCGCGGAGACGAACCGGATGTTGAAGCTCAACCGTGGACACCGGTCGACATGCATCCGGACAGTCCTGGGCTGGAAAACTTTTATAGCAAAGACGTGTTTGTCTGCGAGGCCGACGGCCGTCCAAAATGGTGCTCTGGCTGTCGCCAGTGGAAGCCCGACCGCGCGCATCATTCGAGCGAAATCGGGCGCTGTGTTCGCAAGATGGACCATCTGTGTCCTTGGGTCGGCGGGATGGTGTCGGAAACTTGTGAGTCGGAGCCAAATCATGAACCAAGGACCAACTGACACGGTGCCCAGCATTCAACTTTTTCGCGCAATTCACATTCTACTGCGCCTTATACTGCACCGTAACCCTCGCCATCACAGCTTACACCCTAACCCAGCAGTCTAGCGAGCGTCCAAGCCCCGACGGCTGGGTCGTCGCCGGTGTAGTCCTGTCGGCCGTTTTCCTGCTCTTCAGCGGCGGCATGGCCCTGACCTCGCTGCGTTATATCCTCACCAACATGACAAACATTGACATGTTTTCACGCGCGCGCATCTCGTACCTCGCCGTTCACCTCCCTCTCGAATCACCCCCGTCGAGCCGCTACTCGACCATTATCTACCCGCTGGAGCAGCCCAGCCTCGTCGCGCCACCACAACCACCCACAGCCGGCGCCGACGAGCCAGCCACCGCCGCCGTGCCCGTGCCCGCGACGCAGACGGGCGCCGCTGCTGCCAGTCGCGACGTGCGGGCGCAGCGCAAATTTGCCATCTTGCGGGTAGAGTCGCGCGAGAACCCCTGGGACTTGGGCTTTGCGCGCAACTGGACCGCCGTCATGGGCCGCACGCCGTGGGAGTGGCTGCTGCCCATCAAGCACTCGCCGTGCTGTGACCACGACAGCATGGAGAGCGACTATCCCGCCGGAAAGCTCCTGGATGAGCTCAAGAGGCGTCATCATTTTCCTGGATATGAAGCTGCGGATGCGGACTCTTGGCAGCCAAAAGAACATGCTGCTGTATAAATTATATAATTAGACTTTGCCACTGAATGTCGAGCAAAAGCATGACCGTGGCGCACTTTTTTGAATATAAAGCTTGTAATAACATGTATGGTTGATTTTGGCTAGCAGTCTATTTTCCAATTACACCATAAACCAATAAACACCAATCACCACCTTGACATCGCAATCATTTCCATTCGTTTAAATTCCAACGTCGTAGTTTCTCTCCCAGTACCGTGTCAACCTCAAAATCACTCTCATCCTCACCATCAGACACCGCTGCCTCGTCTCTCATTTCCAGATAATGATAGATGGAGTCATAGTCGCGCCAATCGCCCTCCTCACGGTCCCCCTCCTCGCGCTTCAGACCGAGGTTCACCTTGGCGCCAAAGTCCACCAGCCAGGGCTCGCCGTGCGGATCGATAATCACGCTCTCATTCTCCGCCGCGCCCCAGTAGACGCCGAGCCGGTGCAGCTGCGCCAGCGTCCGCGCCACCTTGGCGTCCCACGCGCCGCGCAGCGCCACGGGCAGGTCGGCCATCTCATACGAGTTGAGGCTCGCGCCGGGCACCCAGTCGCGGAGGAAGCCAATGACATGGCCCTCTGTCGGGTGGCGGAGGACGCCGCGCAGGCCCGGCACGCGCAGCCGCTGCTCCGCCGCTGCCGCTGCCGCCTCTGCTGGTTCCTCGCGGTGCTGATCTGGCTGCTGCTGCGGCTGCTGCTCAGGGTGGTTGCCGAGGGCGGCGCGTAGCTCGAGCATGGTGCGAAAGTCGCGGCCCACGACCGAGTCGCCAAAGGCGACGCCGCCGCGCTCGGCCTTGCAGAAGAGCTGCTCGCCGTCGACGAGCACCCGGCAGGCGACGTGGTCCACGAGCGGATCGTGCACCAGCGTCTCGAGCACGCGGATCTGGTCGACGTGGTAGTCGGGCAGGTCCGGATCAATGTCAAAGGGCAGAATGTCGGCGCCTGGATGTGCGTGCTTGACCTCTTCCGGAAAGTACTTGCTGAGGCGGGTTGCAAAGCCCAGTCGGCCCGTGCTCCTCCCATCTCTGTCGTCGCTGTGAATGCTGTCATCGTCGTCGTACTCGTCATCATCATCATCGTCGTCGTCGTAGTCGTAGTCGTCGACCATGCATAGGAGGGGAATCGGGAGAAAGAGATGGTCGTCGAGGCGCGGCGACACGGGACGGGTGCGATAGTAGACGATGATTTCGCGGAGCAGCCGGTCGCCCGCGCGGAGAATGCGCCTGAACAGCTCCTGCGATACCGCATCGTACTCGTCGTCGGTGATGGCAGGGGCTTGCAGGCACTGGACAAGACGGCACATTCGCTGCGAGGGCGTGTCGTGGGCGGCGTGGCTGGGCATGGAGTCGACGTCAATGGACAGGGAGAAGAGCATCCCGATCCAAGAGGCGAGAATGTGAGCGCCGTCGGGTCCGGAATGGAGCTGCTCCAGACGAAAGTCCATGGTGGTGAATATGAAGGATGATGGTGGTGAAAGAGGATGACAACTATAAGTACCTGGGGCAAAGGGGAGAGGAAAGCGACTGCGCGCTGAACAGGGACGGATAATGTACAGAAACAAAATTAAGAATGGAGATTTGTTTCCTGGGTAGGAAGCAGAGATTACAACGAGTTTTTCGAGGGGAAATCTGAGCCTTTTATTGATTCGGCTCAGAGTGATGATGGGCGTCTGGCTAATACTGTCGACTCTTCCCCTCGGTTTACACGAGGAATTATGTTCTGCAGTTCTCGTTCGATCTCGTTCAAGACCTTTACTACCAAAGCTGCGGCTTCCCGAGCTCCAGAGCCATGGCCACTCTGGCCTTCAGTCACATTGCCAAAGACTTGCGATGGACAAGGGGTGGCCCTCGGCAAGGCCTGCGACGGGCCCTTTGACCATGAATAAGAAAGGATTGTCGTAGACGGATTGGTCCTTTATCCGTCCCTGCCGTGTAAGAATCATTCTATCGAAATGAGCTGAAAACGCCCTTCTACCATGTGCAACATGCGCCCAACGATCGACACGGGATCCGACGGTGCCTGGCTAATTACCCATCGAGGTGCAACGTCGCACAAAGCATGTCAAACTTGTAGAATTTCACTCATATTCAAAAAGTCCAGTCCGGCAAACAGCTTCTGAACTGTTTTTCTTGTTCTATTATTGCGCGGTGCGGCTCACTGCAAGCCACTTCTTGCAGCGACGATCAAATACCCCAACTGGACGGCAGCACGACGGCAATGCACTGCGACGCGGCGAACAAACTAGCAATCAATCCATCTCGGTGAGCTTCCGCTGCATAGAAGAAGCACGACTTTTTTTTTTTTTTTTTTTTTATTGCTTTCCCCCCTCGCCCAAGATGTGGTGGCGGCGAGCCAGGGCATGCGGCTACCCGTCTGCGGGGGAGCTCATCCGCCAAGAAAAGAGAAAAGAAGGAGGGAGAAAAGAAGAACAGAAAGAAGTGAGAGGGAGAAGAAAAAGAGTCGTCGTTCCAGAAAGAGTCAATAAGCGAAAAGGAGGCTTGTGCGGCTAGGCGACTACTTTTATGCTTATTATTGCCCTGGCCTGTGACAGTCAACGTGCAGTCGCCCTTTTCCCCCACCAGTCCGAGTGCGAGCAATAACAATAAACATAGGGTGTTATTTTCTTGCTCAACTCATCATGTATCATCTTCCGTCTTCCGTCTTCCAAAGATGGTCTTGTTTCAGAGACGGGGGCCGAAAAAAACGGCGCTTCATCTTGATAGTCTAGTGTCGGCCTCTCCGATACTGTTCAACCCTTTCAATCAAAGAAAAGGCAGCCTCCCGCCTGGGCGGTTGAACCCGACCACTTGGTTGCTGCTACACGACAGATGACAGGAGCCTTGGACGATTTTTTTCGCTGATCGTCGTAGCAAAATGCTCTATGCTATACAGAATGGTCGTTCGCGGGTGCTACCGTTACACGAACGGCAAAAGGCTACAGCCGACTCTGGGGTACTACGTGACAGCGCGATACATGTTGGATTACCAGTTGGTCTTTGCTGAAAGACATTTTGGTCTTTGTGTCTTATTCGACACTCTTCCAGGATTCTGATCTTTTCCAGGATCACAATTCGGGCTATGCCGGCCGTTGTGTGCCGTCTCTCGCCGATTCATTGTCAATGTCGAGAGCCAAGTACGGGTACTGGTAGAGACGTTTGATCTCAGCTACACCTACCTTGAATCTTCGTTTGCATCTTTTCGTGCCCAATGTGCCTGTGAGTATGGTGTCGAGGAGTCTCATACGAGGCTGAATGCAGGTTGCCGATGCAGCCCCTGCGCCGACGGCAAGACCCGTCACCTTCTGGCAAAGAATGCCCTTGCTCCTGAGGTCCAAAACTATAGTCCCTCGAATGTCTCGGATATTCTGACTTGACAAAGACATGAGACTGAATTACTTGGTGGTCTTTTGGAGTGTAACTCGACAACGAGGAGCCCCGAAATGTCATCCGTCATTGCCATTGCTGCGACGAAACCTCAAAGGACTTGATGAGAAACCCCACCGGGGCTTGATTTACCAGGTCTTTCTTTCAAACGGTGTGCGAGTAGCTAACTCGGGAGCGCAAATCTTTGAAAGGCTATGCTTCCAGATTTCCCACGAGACAAACACAAACTATCGTCACCGGGTGGTCTATGCGGCAGATGCCTGCACACCGGTCGCATACAAAGCCAAGGAATACACCATCAATGGCAAACATGTCATCCAAGGTGGCTAGCACCAAGAGTGCCACGTTTCTACGTTTCTTGGAACCGGCCTCTTTGCGACCAGTAAAGTAGCAGGAGCACTAAGCCCGGCAGTCATGGACGGCTGGACAAGAAAAACAAAACATTTAAAAAAAAAATACAATAAAATAAAGGGAAATCGAGCTGAACATACATCATCATCAGTGTAATTAGCTACAAATCATGTATCGTTTTATTCCAGTACGCGGGATGAGCCAATTCCTGTGCCAGGGCCAGCTCCGGGTCCCGCCCCGCGCCGGAATAGTCCACGACCACGCCGTCCTCTACATGCATCCTCTTGCTCGTCATGGGCACGAACCGCGCAAAAGCCCAGTCGCGAATCCTTGTAAAGTTGCGGCACACGTGCACGCTCCGAATGTCGGGCTCGGCGATCTTGGTCTCTGGATGCCACCGGTACGGGACGACGCTGACGTCGGCGGAGCAGGTAAGCGACTCGCGTATCGCCTCTATGCAATGATCTAAAAGGCACGACATTGTCAGCGGGAATAAGAAAAGAAGACGATCCTTTCTTGTAGGCTGAGAGCAGGAGCTCCTGTTGGGATAGCGTACCTAGATGTGACCAAGCCAAAAAGTCAATCGTTCCGTCTTGCCGGATAATGGATGAATTGTAGCGCTTGGGGTACAGGGACTGCCGAATCATATTCTAGTACCTTGTTAGCCGCCAAAGCAACATACTTGATCGGGACGACGGACTAGGCAGTGCAGCTGGTGGAATACGTCGAGTCCAACAACATAGTCCTCCTCCATGCCAGCGACCGGAGCGTGCTCCGTCTTGTTCACCAGTCTGCTCGCAGACTCCTCATCAATCCGAATGGCCATGCCCTCTACAGAGCCTGATTAAAATGGTCCCATCAGAAGAAAATGTTCATGCTCACTGCTGTACATGTCTTGCCACAGTTGATCCTTTTCGTCATCCGGCCATCCTTGGTAGGCGCTCTGATCGTCGAGAAAAGCCATTTTGAACACATGCGGTACATGTTCAACATGCTCCGAAGCCGGCGCTAAGTATGTATTTTAGTATGCGCGTACATGATGTTTTCATCGAGGCCCTTGCATATAAGTCGACGTACAGTATAAGCCAAGGTCCATCAACCGACCATGCGACTGGGATGGAGTGACGGGGAAGCAGAGAAAGCCCAGGTATAGGGCAAAACATAGATTCAACAAGAGTGACAACCTCAATGCCTTGCTCCCAGCATCCATGGTAGCTTTTCTTTTGAAACTGGCTACTTCCGAACCGGGCAACAGCGGCGATTCATCCGCGCCCTTGAACTCTGTCGGCAGTCTGCAAGTCTTTTGCATTTTGTATACAGCAATGTCTCTTTTTTGTCCTCACCAATTTCAATAAAAGAATAGTCAAGAGCTAAAAATCTCTCTAATTCAAATCCCACAAGTCCTAGATATTTAGTCTCTATCCGTACTTTGTTCAGCTCGTGACCACCACCACCTGGGCGCAAGGCTACGCTAGAACCTTGCTTATTCGGACAAGGAATGCGCCTTGTCTCCCGCCGGTGACGTCCGGTCGGGCCTATCATTCATTCCGAAACACTTTTTTTTAGTTCTTACCCACGCGCACGCCGCATCTCACACTCTTTCTGCCCAGGAAATATCCTACCGGGGGCGGGGGGAATGGTCCGCCTGCTTTGCCGTGGGCTTGGGCTCCGACTCACATCAGCCGATCAAGCGCTACACGCTGTAATCGCTTGCATATTGGCAAAAGCGAAGCAATAAATACTCTGCCAACTATGTGATTAGTAGCCTTACCTTCTGTCAATAAAAGTTTCATACAGGTGGAAGCTGCGTGTGTACAGTGAGAAGTGTACGAGTATTGGTGGTTGGCTCAGACAGTTGGTCCGGACTTGATGTATGAACGGCTCCGTGTCGCACAAGGTCTAAGACTAGCCAGCCCTTTCATCCTCCCTATTCAGTCACATCGCTCGAGCCTTGGGCGGCTGTGACTGCATCATCAAAACTAAAACACAAATCGGTAAGCCTCGCGGCGTGGAGGGGGGGGGAAGCTGTTTATAAAAAGCAGACGAAGCCGACCGTCTGGATTCCATCAAAACAAAAACAAACACAAGTACAGTCCTCCAAACTACCAATTACTCTCAGTCAAACACTTTTCATCTGCCAATATGAACACTATCGTCTACATTTACGTTGCCCTTGTCGCCGCCATCACTGCGGTGGATGCAGCCCCCTTCCGTGCCAGACCGATTTACGCCGACGCCGGCGACGTCATTGTCTCTTGGGGCAAGCTTCGCAAGTGAACAAGTCTTGGTATGCAGAGAATAATCCACTTTTTTCTGTTCATGATCTAGTGTTGACCAAAAGTAGAAACGCAGCCACAAAAGCAGAACAGTCAGACCATTTCTGCTCACCTCAAGGTAAGCATTATCCACTCCCTCTCGACTCGGGCATGAACTCGCAAGAAGCGGCCTCCTCGAGACTAGTTCCACGTGGTCTCCTTCTAACATTTAATAGATTCTACTGTTGGCTTTCACTTCTAACCCGCCGATTGCTGGGATAGCTTCGCTGGAATGTCAGGTGCTTGGTTCATATTGCTATGCGAGTGTCCAACTCTGAAAGTTGGCACTTCTCTCAGCTGCAATAGATAAGCTTCTTCAAGGCTATAGAACACTGATTAATGTATATATTTCTTCCATCAACACCGTCGTCAGCCCCCGTCTCCCACTCGCGTACACGTGCCTACGGCGCCCTGCCATCTCCATGAACGCCCTGTGAGATCGCAAAACCACTACTCAATACAGAATGGTGGCACAAATCTCGGTCAGCGCCAGCATGCGAAACCGGCAGCGCCAGCTTATACCCTGGTGCCTGGACTGTACACCACAACGCCCTACGAAAGAGGAAAGAAATTTCATGTATGCCTTGTCGCCAAGCCCTTCCAGAAGAAAGTGCCGTTTCCTTCTCGAAGCGATTGACTCGGCGCATCCTGGTTCCAGCTTATTCGAGAACCTTGTATTCGCGCGGCCCCTCAAACTTGGTAAGCTCAAGCATCCGCGTTGTAGCATGAGTCTACGTCCGGCGTCGGTTCAGCCTAGCTGAAGCATGAGGCTTCAGCCTCCGGCGGACCTCGCCCGCTATGCCTCCTCGCAAGGCTGGAACCGTTTCTTGCCGCTTCGGTGCCGCTTCGGTACCGCTCGTATGGGCCTGTTTTTGATGGTCTCACCTTGGGTGCAGCACGCGCCCATATATCGGTTCAGGGCGTTGACCATTCTGGGGTCGTAACGGCCCGCCTCGGCCACAAAAAATGTTCGCCGCTTATGAGGATCGAACACGGAACCGGCCCCATGGTACCACAGCAGAAATGACTCTAAAAAAAGGAAAAAAGGAAAAAAGAAATCATTCTATGCGTTTCAATAAGGCAAGATCGAATCTGCGTCACATACGTCACTTGGATTAGAAAGACAAATTTAGAGAATGGCACATGATGTCGAGCGTGTTTCTGCATCCTACCAGATTATGTCCATGTAGACGGGCAAAAATACAAAAAAGAAACACATCTTACTCCCCCGGGAAGGCTTGAACTTCCGACCTTTGGATTAACAGTCCCTGACGATAATTGTTAGTACTTGGTTGTGGAACCTCTTTTGGATTCAGCCACTTACAACGCTCTAGCCAACTGAGCCACGAGGGATCTATTTGTGGAGGCCGATCGACCTATTTCCTTTTAAATTCGTGGCCTCAACTGTCAGGTTAGTGAAGATGTGAAACATGTGGATTGTGCAGGGTGTCGTCTGGGGTGGAGGTGATGTGTGTGTGTGCATAATCACGTCAGAGGCCCAGATACATGGCATGATAGGAACTGAAATAGCCGGGTTTGCGTCAATCGGCTGTCTCAAGCCGCCACTTTACTCCGGTCGTTGGGATTTATATATCAGCAGGAACCAAGAGTGACCTCTCTCGATAGCTTGCCCTAAAGGAATTCCAGACAAAATATTTTGTCAATGTGTCATTCTAGGGTAGGAATGTATGGGTCAAAAGCTATGTCGCGTCCAGCCAGATGGCTGCACAAAAGCATGTACACACACGAGCAAGTATAAATAGTGCGTGTATCTACACTCAAGTCCCAATTTGGGCGGGGTACACCTTGTCTTCTTATGCCATCCAGTGACATGTCCAGCATATATGAATGGTTCATTCGAACAGCATGTACTTTACCATCAACATGTAGAATGATATTGAATGTCGCAATGCCTAAAAGTCGCAGGGATTTGACTAACTAGCTCAGCGCCACCCCGCGCAGACGAGGCTGTGCGCGAGCCTTGTCGTGGTAAGACAGGGTCTTACTTGTGAGCGCTGACAATCCCGATGATCCTTCAGCGGATTACGGTAGTTTTTGCGGTCGCTTATATCTCCCAAACAAGCAAATGTAGTAACTATTTTGGTTCCAGTGGTTTGATCAACAGCGTGACCTTGAAAGGCTTAGTACTGACTTCCACTTTCATAAAGAGTCCGCGTTTAGATGTCCGACAAAGGTTGACTTGGCGACAAGGAGCAATTCTTCGTCATTTGGGCCATGGCTTGAAGTGCTGCCACAAGCGTCCAGCATCTTTAACTAGGTCGCACCCAACCATCGAACAAACTAGATTATGGTCAGGAATGGGAGACCTTGAACTTTTTTCCTCCTGTGCATGAAAGAACGCTAGCTAAGCGAATTATAGTCGCATCACCGCGGCTGCACCGGATTGTGTGCCCTGCCCTCGATTCAACAGTTTACCCAGAAAAATAGGTGTGAATTTTTGAACGGACTTTGAAGTAGCCTTGACTTTTTAAATTCGCTAATAATATACTCATATTTAATTATCAGCTGCAGTCGTATCTTCCTTGTAATTTTGACACCTGCTAAACACTGTGTACATGTGGACGCGCGTAGTCGTCTAGCCCTCGCGACATTCACGAGGCGTCGGCAATGTCTTTTTTGCCCACCGAACTTTATTTTCTTTGGATGTAGTGGGAAATTCCCAAAAACATCAATATTGCAGTACATCGATCTTGTATCTAGGTAGATCTTGGATCCCTCTACCTGCTCCTACACGCACGGGTCTTCTGTCGCAGATTTAATCCCGGGTACCGCAGTAAGTATTCGACCAACAAACTGGCTCATTAATCTTGTCTAATCGAGAATCGTTGCAGTAACTAAAGCGGCCGACCGATAAGCTATCCATACGCATACCGACTTTACTCGGTGCGTACTGATTCCAGCTCTCTCCTAACTGAGCCCTTCTAAGCAACATAGGAAGAATATCGTCTGTTAGGCAAGGCACTCAAAAGGGGTGTGCACATTGGCAAAGCTTCATCGTGAATAATGGCCGAGAAAACATTGTATACTCTAATATTTGGAGACCGAGTCAATAATAAAGGGGATATTCGCTGCGTGGAGGAGTAGTTTGATCACCAGAACTTTCAGAGCACACGACTTTCTTCTCCAGCTCATCAGCGGCAGACACATCATTTCAAAATGATTTGTCTCAAGCTTCTGGCACTTTGTCCCGTCGTTGGCTTCGCACTTGCCCACCCTCCTGGAAAGCGTGGTCTGGCTAGCAACGACGGCCTTGATCTTTCCGGATTCGAAAACACGCCTCTCCATGGCCAGAGCAAAGTGCGCTGGCAGTACAACTGGGACAGCGACATTAGCGGCAACAAGCTCAGCGTTGCCGAGTACGTCCCCATGCTTCACAGTCTTCGCCACGGCCACGAGGTTGTATGGAACGATCGCGTCAACAAGTGGCTAAGCCAGGGAACCGGCCATCTCCTCGCATTCAATGAGCCTGAGCGGCCGCTGCCCCAGGCCGCCATGACCGTCGGCGAGTCTGTCGACGCCTGGCGACAGTACATGGAGCCCTACGCCGGTCACGCAAGACTGGGTGCTCCTGCCGTCTCCAACGACGGCTGGGACTGGATCACGCAGTTTCTCAGCGAATGCCAGGGCTGCCATGTTGACTTTCTCCCCGTTCACTGGTACAACCCGGCGTCGCTCGAGTTTGACTTTGAGAACTGGGTCAATCGAATTTGCAGCCTCGGACGGCCTGTGTGGGTTACAGAGGTACGGTGAGCCCTGAGTGTATCGATAAAGATGTCTGTCACTGACACTGCTTGACAGTTCAAGGGACTCGGCGATTCAAGCCAAGATGAAATTGTTTTTCTTCAGAAAGCTATGGCTTTTCTCGAGGGCAACCCCTGCGTTGAACGCTACGCTTACTTTGGCACGGCTAATAATGACCTATCTCTTTTGTCAAACGAGCAGAGCCATCTCTCCGAACTTGGCATCCACTACGCTTTGGACTAATAAGCTCTGGAACTTTGAAAACACGAGAAATGAGTTTCTAGCAGCGAGTCTCTCCAGTTGGTCTTGGGTCATTCGACTATGAGGCAGTTGCCATAGTGATCTATCTCGCCATCACCATGGTGGTCCGCTCGCCGCTGCCTTCTTGTGTCCAGAGCTTCTCTTCAACCTTTACATTTTTGTCTTTTCTCTTTTATTGTTACGAGTCTGGCGCTTAATTCTCGCAGTATCTAATGGCGAATTCGGTGAGAAAATGCGCTCTGATTTCGCATGTGCATCTGCATGTGGCTGCTGCATGAACTCTGTGCACACACTTTGGTGGTGGTGGCCATGTGTGCTGCTGCCTAGCAAATGCAGTGAATATGAGTCGATTCCTGTAGTACCGAATTGGTCGCGCTCACGCTCTCTTGTCATTTGTGGCGCCGTTTCTTCCGAATGCCGTGCGCATCCAGACAAGGATTCTGGATGCTTGTGAACAGTGCAGGGTAAGCGATGATGACGCCCTCGCGTGAGAGCACATCGTGGAAACCTGGCTTGCCCAGCCCACTGCGACATTCGGACACATTCCGCCAAGTTATCGGGCCACTCTTATTTGTCGTGGCAGCTGCGAGACTCCGTGACGTCGAGGATGTGCTGGCAGAGAGATTTGGAACCCGTGACTCTTGATCTTCAGCCCTCTTCCTACGTGGTCGCGAGGGGGGCAGGAGGCGTTTCCATAGCATCATAGTTCAAGTGGCAGCCAGAAACAGAATCACCATTTCACACTGTTGACTCGACAGGCAACCTCCCCTCCTCGTGCTTGAAACACGTCGCTTATCAGATTCCTTGAAAGCTCACTCATATATTGGCTGCCAACCTTATCGCTCGGGGGCGCTCGAGGCCATATTGCGTCATATATTTTCCCAATGCTGTGCGGCCATACTTTATGTGAACGATGAAAAAGGACGCATCAGCTGAAGTGCTCGAGAATCCATGCGTGGTCAATTTTGGTACCGAGTACATGCTCTTCCACCCTGGCGGGTGTACAAGGAGGCGTTCGACTCCCCTGCCAATGATTTGAACGTGACATTTGCAAGATACCCATCCTAAGTTTCTTCGTTCGGAGAAACGCAGCAACGGCTGCTGCAGGTCTTGCTTGGAAGGGGGCATGGGGCTGGGACAGCGGAGATGCAAGGAGGGAAGAGACCGCATTAGCTACTCCGTAGAGGAGCAGAAAAATGACAGCGTCTGCACCGGCTTTGCAGGCAGCAAGAACGCCCCTTTACAGTCCAAGCCGAGAATGGGCGTAATACTGGCAAGGTTTAGTCACTCACCCCATCGGCGTCGCCGTCGAGGTCATGATGCGTAGCGAATCCACCACAAAGCACACAAATTCAGTCAAACTCCCGAGTACAAGCCGTTGAAAAATGAGACAAGTCGTGGCAGCAGCAGCCTGCTCGGGGTATTATGTACCGGCATGCTGCCCACGGCGAGCTGCCCACGGCGAGTGGCCCACGGCGAGCAAGGGTGCGCCTGTGTGTCACAATCACAGTGTGTGTGTGTGGTCAGGCCTTCTGGCCGTCGACAGAACAATTCATCAGACAGAAAGCACCACAGCCCAGTGCATTGTTGTAGTTAGCGAAGTCCGATGCGCCGGCCGGAAGGGTCAGCCACGCGAGAAGAGGTGCAACGTCTTGGCTGGCACCTCTACCCCTCCCTTTGCTTGGCTCCTTGTCTGAACTCCACGTCCATGCATAGTTGCCTCTGGGAATTTCGTAGTTGAGAATAAATCCGCGGCTGTCGCCCACTTCCCCTCTCTCATGAGCCAACGGCCAAAGCTTTTTATATATTTGTCGAGCCAGTTCGTGTTCGATTTCGAGCCTTGGTCCCTTTTCCTCGTTTCGCACTCAGCGGCTTTTTTTTCATATGCTGTCCTTTGTCTGCGTTGCGTTTTCTAGATCTTGACTAACTCCCAAAGTCCAACTTTTGCTAGTTGAAGCCCGTCTTGAAGCTTCCCCGAATTTGTTTATACCGTTGTCTGACTACAAGGTCTCATCATCTCAAGAGAGGACAGGAGCCTGACATTGTAAGTAGAGGTCAATCCTAGAGCCAGATGAGAAGGCGCCTAATATTTTGTTTCTTAATTTAGCTTTCTCTGAGAACTGGCAAAAACCGCGAGTGCCCCGCGAACCAGTTTGCCCCATAGCCAGAGGACAGCATCAAAACCACACATCAATTCTATCATCACTCTACCGGCAAAGAGAAACCTCTTCTTCATCCATTCAAACATTCGAAAACTTTCAGCCTGTTATTGACACATTCGACTCATCGCGCAGCCCAAGCGCAGCCGACAGGCAGTGTAAGCTGACTCGAACCTCCTTCGTATTGGCGCCCTCGGCGGCATACTGCCTGACATCATCGAACCGTTGTGGCATCAAAGATTCTCATTTTCAAAGATTTATTGTGCATAATTCTGCGAGCCAGTATGTCGGGCAAAGTCCCACCCGAGCGCATGGCCGAATTGCGGCGCGGTTCCAAATTGCGCCAGCGCCTTCAGATGGAGGTTGAAGAGGCAACACAAAGCGTTCGGCTCACGGAAGATAACATCCGCCACCACTATCACCAATTATCCTACATTCAAGCGTACGAGGCGGACCCTGTGAGGCGTCGCCATGACATGGCGTATTGGCAGTCCAACATTAACCAACTCCAATCGCAAATGACCATGCTGCAGCATCGGTTGGCCGTTGCTGTTCGGGATCTTAATGATTTTGAGGAAGCGACTGCAGACATATCTCAACGTGCGAGTCGCGAAGGGAAAAGCTGAAATCTAGGAGTGGAAGTCGGGCCTTGCGCTCTCAAAGATTGTTGTGTCGACGTGAGCTGTTCAGCAAGAGGTTGTCAACATTTTGGCAAGAAACGAACAAATATCAAGGACCGAAACAGGTGATTGGGATATTGGAGGACCAGGAAGCATAGCAAATTGGATTTGAACCATGGCGGAATAGCGATGGGCACTGCATAACTTGGCGCCTTTTTTCTTCTTCTCAATTTTGCCGCCTTGAGATGGCAGGGCCATGAGCCAGAATTTATACAAAATAATGATTCAACAACATTTCACTGAACTTCAAGTCGGCGTTGATTCGCACTTTTGCTCTGGCCTCGATGACGGCCGTGAACTGATGTGGGGCTCTCTGACAAGCTGCTTCTCCCGCACATCATGGACTTTTGCCTTCATCAACAAATTTATCCAAGTCTCCCGTCAATCAATACTATGATGCTTATAGCACAAAGAAATGAGCCATAGATGAATCAACAGCATTTTGAGCGCTTCTTGGTCAAAAGAGGCGGAGATGTGCTGTGGCATCGCAACGACACGCAAACAACCCGCAGCTAAGCGTGTCTTGACGAGTTGCCGTGCAACTGAGATGGGTCACCATCAGTATTGACTTGGACGAGCTATTACAAGAAAAAAACAGATATGCCTTCTTCACCCGAACCATATGCGCCGCTGTCGTCGGCGGAGCAGCATGACGACGGAACGCACCGCACGCGCTCCCAATTCACGTACCGCCATCTCTCGCAAATGGCGAGTTATGTTGTAACGAGCCCGTTGCGAGTGATTGCGCACGTCGATCTCGACGCATTTTACGCGCAATGCGAGATGGTCCGACTGGGCCTGCCCGACGACCAACCGCTGGCTGTTCAACAGTGGTGAGCTTTCCATTCAGCCTCTGGCCCGGTGCACGTCGTTTCACTGAGTTCGGCCGCTGATGTATCGACAGGAACTCCTTGATTGCTATCAACTACCCTGCGCGCAAGGCCGGAATTGGTGGCCGCCTAGGCTCCGTCCTGGATGCCAAAAAGGCGTGCCCGGATCTCATTGCGCAGCACGTCGCGACTTGGCGCGAGGGAGACGATAAGTGGGCGTACCGCGACGACGCCGCCGCCAACATGGCCACAGACAAGGTCTCTCTCGACCCTTACCGGCTCGAATCGCGCAGGATCCTGGCGCTGGTCCGCGAGCATCTCCCGCAGAACCTGCAGCGCGTGGAAAAGGCCAGCGTCGACGAGGTTTTTCTCGACCTGTCAGCTCAGGTGCACTCTATTCTTCTCGACCGGTTTCCGGAGCTCCAGCAGCCGCCACCGTACAATGACCCGACGGAGCGGCTCCCACTTCCGTCCGTTTCGGCGCTGGACTGGCAGGCGGATGCGCTTGTCGACTTGGACGAGGAGCGCGAGGGTCAAGACCCGGACTGGGACGATGTGGCGATGCTGGTGGGCTCGGAAATTGTCCGCGGGCTGAGGGCCGAGATCCGCGAGCGGTTGCGGTATACCTGCTCGGCGGGCGTGGCATGCAACAAGATGCTGAGCAAGCTCGGATCTGGCTTCAAAAAGCCCAATCGCCAGACCGTGGTGCGAAACAGAGCTGTAGGCATATTCCTGCACGAGTTCAAGCTGACCAAGATACGCAATCTGGGTGGCAAGCTCGGAGAGCAAGTCGTGAGCATCTTTGGGACCGAAAAAGTCCAGGATCTGCTGCCCGTATCCGTGGAACAGCTCAAGGCCAAGCTAGGGGAGGAGACTGGCGTCTGGCTTTACAACACGATACGCGGAGTTGATACAAGTGAAGTCAACCCGAGAACACAACTCAAGTCTATGCTATCTGCCAAGTCGTTCAGGCCACACATCAATACGCAAGAGCAGGCGGTCAAATGGCTGCGCATCTTTGTGGGAGACATTTTCAACAGACTTGTGGAAGAAGGCGTGCTGGAGAATAAGCGTCGCCCGAAAACGATACACTTGAGCGCTCGACACACAGCGCAGACACGGAGCCGGCAGATACCCATACCCCAGGGCAGGGCGATTGACGAAACAATGCTCATCGGCCTGGCCAGAGACTTGCTGTCGCAGATCCTAGGCGATGGCAGTATATGGCCGTGCATTAACCTCAGCCTCACTGTCGGTGGATTCGAAGACGGCATAAAGAACAACATGGGCATCGGAGCATTCCTAGTCAAGGGTGATGCAGCCATGTCCCTCAAGGACGCCGAGCAGGGCAGCAGCTCAGTCACGTCTCCAGAACGGCCGCATAAACGAGCGCGTGCAGAAGAAGCGGGCATTCAGAGATTCTTGGGCAAGGGCCAGCGAGAGAAGCTGCCTAGTGCGGACGCAGATGCTACAGCGGCCCATGTCCGGGGACGAGATGGTGACGGCGTGGAGAATAACCAAGGTCATCACAAATCAGATGCAGAGGCGGAAGTGGAAGCCGACGCAGGCATACGTATTGAATACAGCGAGCCCCAGCAAGGCGAGTTGCGGTGCGCACGGTGCGACGCCTCGTTGGAGATGCCGGAAGCACTACAAAGCCACATGGACTGGCATATGGCCAAGGATATACAGAATGAAGAACGTGTCAAGCCAGCATTCGCCGAGAGATCGCGGAATGGAAATCTGGTGCGTGGCACAAACAGTAAAGGTTCCACTGGGTCGTCCTCGTCGCGACGGGGAGGCCGCGGAGGCGGAAGCAACAAGCTCGAACAGGGCCAAAGCAAGCTAAAGTTTGGATAATCAACCATGTCTCAACTCCAGGATGGTCAGTCTTTCGGGGGAAAAGGTCAGAGTCCGGCCGATATTGATTGGGCTCGCATCCTAGCAATTCGAGTCTCCTGCAGCTGGCTCAACATGGGGAGATATGACACTCTTGTCGTGGTGGAAGTGGTGTGATTTAGCTGATGCGACATATTTGGTGATGAGACAAATTGTTGGTACAAGCGCAACAGCAGCATCAAGGAGCTATTGCAATGCGTGTCGTCGACATTTATACGTAATTTGTTGCCATCAGCGGCATCGATCTTGATGTCCAACTTTGTCACCATGTGGGTCGGGGCTCGCGGCCAAGACTGCTGGTTGGGTGGCTGGGTTGGGTGGCAACGTGGCAATTGGGCCGACGGCGTTGATACCCAACTTAGAGGCGGTCCACAGGCGGCACGAGCGGGAACCAGGCCAGGCACCCGCCTCACACAATGCTTTTTATTGTGCGTGTCCAACTAACGAATACTAGTGCGAGCCGAGAGCTGGAGGGCTGAAGCTGGGTGCTGGCAAAGTCTCTGACGTGGTGATTGGCCATAACGAGCCATGGGTAAAGCTGCATCACCGGACTACCTGCCGCTACGACATAATGCGCATGATGCTGAGGAAATTCAAGTTTTGCACTGTCGAGCGTGTCAAAGCCCTGCCCAGGCTGCACAACGATTGGGCTGCACGGGGTTGAAACGGCGCATGATTACAAGGTCCGGGACGATGCTGGTGGTGGTTGGCACGCAGGGCGACGCGACCGGTCAGGGCTCCTTAGGGTGGAAGAGAGGTGGACGCACAATGCAAGTGCATCGCAAGCGTTTGCGAGAGTTTGCATTTGGTGCACGGAGGTTTGTTCTGGACGATGTACGATGGACGATGGCGTTGGCGTTGGCGAAGAATGAAGGCGACTCTGTTTGGTGCGCGCACCGGGGACCATGTTGCCTTGCAGGTATGCCACAGGAATGAGAGGCAGATGCACAAAATTCGGGGCGATTGGTGAGTCCCGCAGCAAGGTAGCCAGCCAGAAGGGATGGAAAGCCGGGAATCTGCTACACACATACCTGCGCATGCGTCGTGTCTAGCAATCCGGTGCATGGCAGACACGACCATGTGCAGGAAGACCCAGAAGCTCACCATCTCAGCAGCCCACTGCAGGACAGATGGTCCACAGCCTACCTACGTACCTAGCGTGCAAGCGCGAGTGTGGAAGGCGCAGAGAGGGTGAAAGAGCCGAATGTTCGGAGCACGAGGTCTAATCGGGTTCCACAGTCGGATAGAGGTTGGGAACAAGAAATCTGTCGTCTGAATTGATTTTTGCATGATAAATGTCGTGTCTAATAATAATGGGTTTGGAGGCCTGGTGCTAGGTCCCTGGAGAAGACGTCTGGGCGTCTATTGGGCTGCAATGGTGAAGATGGTGGATGCCTGGGCGGCGGACGGGTGGCGGACAGGCGACGGGATAGTGAATGAAAGGACTTTTGATTAGTGGGAAAGTGTAGCAAGCCGAGTTTTTGATGAAATCGGCAAGCCTTGCTTTGTCCTTTTTGCTAGTGTAGATGGATGCCCGCTGCCCGTTGCCGTTGCACGTTTCACGTTGCCCGTTTGCTGGGCAGAGGAGGAGCTAATATCCGGGCGGGACATAGCTGCTGGCTAGCTGTGGATTGAATATTTGGTACTGTATTCGCTACACACTTGGCAATTGTTTATAATATTACCCAAGGAAGACAAGCAGAAAGCATAAAAAGAGCAAAGTAAAAAAAAAAACGACAAAACTGACCACAGCTCTGCATTCTGCCCCACCACCATCGCTGCCCGCTTCCTCACCAGCTTTCTGCCAGCCAGCTTTCTAATCCACCAGTCAAACATCTCGACTCGTCCCCTCTTCCTCCCATCATCCCTCATCCAGGCCAATAAATGCTGCCCAAACCATCTTGTGCCGCACCACCCTCGTCGTCGACTGCCGACCCGACTCTTCGTCTCACACACCTACTGGGGCACATCAACCACTGACCACCAAAATTCCATCATCCGACTTGATTTTGGCACCCAACCCACGCCCAACCTACCTAGGTACGACTTGCAGCCCAGCCTTCGCAGCTTTTTTCTTCCACAACTCGTCCCCAACAGAGGGAAAAAAAGCCCGCCACCTGAAGCCCGCCGGCCAGGTCAGCAAACCCCCTCCTCCCCCCTCCCATCCAAATCCTCCTCCAACCCCTGGCCTCTCTACGCTCTCGCCTCGCCCACTTCCTCTCTGACTCTTGGGATTTTTCACTGACACGCACGAAATGTTCACAGGCCCTTGCTGATTAGTCGATCACCACTCAACTCGTGCTTTTTGCCCCCCTCTTCATACCCCAGTCTCTATACACCTCGCCACTTCGCCTTGACCCGCCGCCAGCTTCGACCTTTTTTCGCCCCCCTCGTCGGCCCCCCCTCCCCTGTCACTGCTTTCCATCTCGCTGCATATTAGACGCTCCTACGCCCTCTACCTTCCTCCGAGGCACCTACTTCTTTCCGTCACCTCTTCCTTTACACATCTACTCCTCGCCATGTCACGACAACCCCGCAATACCGCCCCTGCGACCGCTGCTTCTAGCACTCGCATGAACGAATATTTCGTCCCCAGAGACGGTATCGATCGCGAAGTCATTTCTGCCGACATTTGCCGCTACCTGGGCAACGATGCCCTGGTGCGGCCTGGTCATTATGAGGTGCGCTCTCAGAAATCAACCCCGTCGCCAAACCACCAGCATTGCTGACATTGCTTAGAACCCGCAGTCTGGACAGACCGTCCAGGGCTACTACATTACCGCCTACCGGAACCTGACAACCGTGAGCCAGTATTCGATCTTATCATAACTAGACTCGCTTGCTAACCTGACCCCTGCTAGGCCATGATTGAAGACCTCAAGGCAGACTCTGCCCGTTGGGACAGCGAACGCCGCGCTCAAACATCGCGCAATACCCCTGGAGGTATCCAAGGCTCGCGAGATGGCCCAAACTATCATGGGGCTCCGTCTTCTAACTCACATGCAGTGCAGTATCGATACTCCGAGACGCACCAATCGCGTCAGCACCATGGACCTACCGAGCATCCCCCCTTCCAGCAGCAGCAGCAACAACAGCAGCAGCAGCAGGACCACTTCAACTCCCGTGAAACCTTTGACACTGCTAGATATCCAGGATCCGGTGCCCCGGGCTACACCGGTGCCACTGGCAATTTTCCCCAGCAGCAAACATATGCCCCCGCCCCCGCCGGTCCCAGCTATGGTAATTACCAGCAAGGACCCCCTGGTGTGAATCCCGATCCCAGATATGCCAGCCCTGTCAACCAACCCGGCCTGATGAACCCAGGATTTCAAGCCCAAGAAGTTCCCTATGTGAATACTGGTGCGAATATGGCGCCGCGCTACCCTCCCAACGATGGATTCTCCGGGCCTCGCGTGGGCTCCTCTGGACCTGGACCCCAGCAGGCCATGTACTCTTCCGGACCTCCCCAGCAAGGCTACTCCCAACCCTCCGGCGGCCCGTTTCAGTATTCAAACCAGGGACCTCATCCGGGAAGCGCTCAGCAGTATTCTTCCTCTATTCAGCCGCAAGATCCCTTTTACGGCAGAGGTCAGTTGCGTACCAACGGCGAGTAGCTGCGTGCCACCTGAATTTGTCTTCTGACCTACTCTAGCCTCGCCCGCAGGCCCTCCTCCGCAACCCGGATATGGAGCCCAAGGACAGCAGCAACAGCAGCAGCAACAGCAACAACCGCAACAGTATGAAGAAACTTCCCTCTCTCGTGGCTCTGCTCCCCCTGCCAGCCCTAAACCGCCAGGTTCAAACAAGCGTCGTAGTGACCAGGATAGCGACAGGAACTCTGTTGAGAGACAATACCGACCTCCGCCTCCTCGCCGCTAGAGAAGGCTCGCTGCTTCTGCCCCGCCATGGCTAACACAGCTTCCAATACTGTGACTGCATTGTCCCCCTGCGTCCTTCAGTCGAACCCCTCTGCTCTTTTTTTTTTCATGTCATCAACGACCCGCAATGGAATATAAACCGGAATACCCTCTGCGTACATATAATCTCCCTTGGACCCCATCCACGGACACCCGCTCTGGACTATTCCCTTGGACAATGCTTGCGATTTTTTTGTTCTTTTGGCCCGCTCCAGTTATGGATAATGCTACCAATGCCGGATATACCTCTTTTGGTTCTCGTTTCTTTGGATTTGCCACCAACCTGGATTCTTATTGCCATGCCTGGCTCCGGACTCTTTCTGCCCTGTCATCTGGATAAGAACCCCTTGTTGATTAATGATTGGATTACGTCATGTTGTTTTATCATTTTTACAATCGGCGTTTTTGGAAAAGGCCGTCTGATTCGGTACATGTTGATTCTGTTTTGGGGTCGACGAGGCGTGCCCGTTGTCCGGCTGGGCTTTGGCTAGCCAGAGCGCTTGTTGAACGGCTCTGGCTAGTCATCTACCACTCTACGGGGAAAGGGCATTCATGCTGTGCGTGTATGCCCTGGTCCGGACAGCAGGGTAGGCCACGCCGGTTTGTATATATTCCCCATACGTTTATATGGAATTGTGCAACTTGCTCTACGCGATCGGAGTGTCCTGGATGTGATTGTCTGCACTGATGATGCGTCTAGCTCCCGCAAGCAACAAAAGGACTCTGGACCCTGGATGTCGATGGCCGTCAAACAAGAATATCTGGATCAGCTGCACCTGGACCAACTGCTTTGAAGAAATGCAGCACATCTGCAATGACGTGACGTTTTATTCTGAGGGCATGCAGCCTTCCAAAATCTGTACCATCTTTTGTCAAGTTTCTACTCCTGGACCAAATTACGACGTCACTGGGCATGCTGTCCATCTTCAATCCTTCTCCGGCCATCATTTTCACGAGCGTCTTTAGAACGGCAGTACAACATGATCTCATCAAAGTACGACACCGATTCTCTGTATCCCGTCTCAGCACAGTCTACAAGCACCGATTCAGCTACTAGCGACATGATTTCGCACGGCACACCTGGCTTCCTGGCACCAAAGAAACTAGCACATGTTTTGTTTATGTATTTGTATTGTCATGAATCTATCGCAATAGAGGAATATACCCCACAATGCTCAGGTATATAGTAAGCAAAATCTTGAAAGCAAGTCCGTTCGTCATAAAAGTAAAATACAGCTCTAATCCCTCTGCAAAAGGCCGTCGGATTGGGCCAGCGCAATGACGGCCGCCGCCCACTCATGCGACGCCGACGCCAGTGGCTCGGCAACAACAGCACGTCTTTCACTGTATGGCGGCGGCGGCGCTTCCATCGTGTACAGCAGAAAGCGGCACGACCGCCTCCTCCGCGGCTGCGGCTTCCTCCTCCCTGCGCTGACCGCCACGGGAAACGTGTCCTTGTATACGCGTTGACAGACATCTCCGAGCGCGTCCACGTCTTGCGCCGCGACGCTCCCGAGAAACTTGCTCACACGCAGGCTAGATGCTGCTGTTGCTGTCGTATTGTTTTGCGGTGCGTCGCCAGGGGTCTGGAGAAAGCGCAGTCCCCGGCGGCGGCTGCCTGCGACGCCGAGATAGAGACCCTGAGATGTGCTGGGGCTGGTGAGGACGAAGAGGGCGTGACGGTCCCGGCTCGCGTCTTTGCGGTGGTGGGCGGTGGCGGAGCCGTAGTAGCGGGCGTGGAAGACGGGGAGCCGGGGTGAGGAGTCGGTTCTGGTGGTGGTGTGGTGGGCTGGCGGAGAAGGAGGCGCGCAGCCAATGCAGGAGAGGAGCGTGCCGATCGGTGGCAGAGTCGGACGCGGAGAGAGGGAGGAGGAGGAGCGGGAGGGCCGCGGGCTGTAGGGCGGAGGAGGGGGGAAGAGCGTGTCATAAGGAGGAGGTGATGGCAGGGAAGAGTATGGTGGTGGTGAGGGAGGGAGAGGAGTGTAGGCGGGCGGAGGAGGGGAGAGGGAGGAGTATGGAGGAGGTGGTGGTGGGAGAGGGGTGTCGTCGAGTTGGATGGGTGTGAGGGTGCCGCCGGTGGTGGCTTGTTGGTTGTTGTGGTTGGGGAGCAACATGGTTGCGTGTAGACACTTTTCTTGTCCGTTGGTAGACGTAATACCGTTGTAATATTGCTTGTGTGTTGTGGTTTTGTGATTGTTGTTGTTTTGCATCGTTTAAAGTTTTTGTTCGTGTCAAGTAGTGTCTGTAGTGTATACTTGTTGCTCTTGGGTCTTTGACTGGAAGACGAAGTTGATGGTGATGGTTTAGAATTATGAACGAGAAGGACCGCAGGCTTCTTATAGAAAAGAAGTTTTCCAAAAAAAAAACCACATCGATCCTTTACACGAGCCAAGATGAAAATCTTGACATCGCGGAATAGCAATAGTTTAAAAAATGGCACCGAAACGTTTTGCCAGCTCACTCCGAGGCCGAGTCTGATGCTTTTTGCACCGCACCGCACCGCACCGGCAGGCTAGCCAACTCTCGGCTGTCGCTGGCAACGTTCACGTTCTAATCTAGATCACTTCCAGCCCGCACCATGCTTCTTTCAGGCATTGCCCAGCGCGCGCGGCGCTTCTCGCAAGAAGCCCGCCCCTTCGGAGACGCCGAGCCTAGACGGGCGGTCGGCCGAGAATGACGGACTTGGTTGCCAAGACGCGCGTGGCTTTTTGTGAGGTAGAACACGGAGGAGAAGGGGTGGAGATGATGGCAGGCACTAGATTGGATCAGGAGCATCGTGTATCGGGGTGAGCATGAACCGAGAGCAGTGAGCGGGCGCAGCGGCAAGTTCCATGGGCCAAAGGTTGTCTTGGCTGGGAGATGTGTAGGGCTAGAGATGAGCCCGTGTCTGGTGATGGGAAGTAGGCCCGATTCGGCAAGATGAGAATGAGGTAGGCTCGGATATCGCTGCTACGTACCATTGTGACAAGCCTCGAAGTCTGTGACTAGCTTCGAGTCTCTAACAATCCTCCAACTGGTCTGAACTTGAAGCTGATCAATCTGTATCCCATACAGAAAAGTGGTTTATCAATTCAAATGTAATGCTATAGAGTCCAGACTCGCAATTCGATATGACCACAGCAACCAAGTTAGTATGAGATGTCGACGCCTTCATCTCGACAGCCTCCATCACGGAGCTTCCCGCCACGGCCCCAACTCGGCTATCGGCAGCAATGACCACTACAACATGTGCATCTCCTTACCTGTCCAACAGGAAACAAGGTACTTGGTAGTCTTTCCCGCCGTTGAAACTCTAATACCACGCGCCTCATTCGCGGTTCTCATTCCGCAGGTCCACGCCGACTGCCGGGTTCCTTTGGGAGACGGAACGCGGAACTAGGAAATTCACCATGTGATCATTGAGCACGTTTCTTTTGCTTCGTGAAGACTTTGTTCGTATTTAACCCCCTTTTCATGAAACAAAACTGTATGATGAGCACTTTTTACTAGCACAGGTACGGCTTAGTTTAAGAGGATGGCTGCCTACGGTAGGCCGGGCCGTCAAGGACGGAGCACGTGAAATGTACTTTGAGCCGCTGGGCACTTTTGCTTTTGTGGCTAAATGCTAAGAATAAAAATAGAAAGAAATCTTTACTGAGTGGGTGTCATCAGGGCCATGTGGGTTTTGTGCAATGTGACAATGAGCGTCGATCCGGATCATGTTCAAGTTCAAAGTTTTTCTAGCACAGGAACAAAGTGCCGTGCTGGCCATAACTTGTTCATGTGTATCATGCAAATCAGCCCACTCAGCCCACTCAGTCATTCATGAGGTCGAAAAGACAGTGTTTCACGAGCTGCCCAGCGTGGCCCGGGACGTGGTGTGGTAGGCGCATCGCAGCTGGCGCCGTGACGGCCAAGGGCAACAAAGTATCATGGCAGAGTTCCCGGTGAGTTTAAAAGGCAGAAGCGGCAAAAGTGTCCAGATTCGCGACGACGGGTGCCTGTTAGGCTAGCAAGAGTACGAGGCTCGTGTCCAGTGAGCCGGTTGCCAGCGCGGGTAACCAGGTCGGCTGACTGGCACAACAAAGGCATTGGGTTAAAGTAGCATAGCAGCAGTTATAACGGGTCACATTAGTAAGAATAATTGCAACAGTATCACCTTTAGTGGCCAGGACAGGCGGTTGCTTGTCGTGCGAGCGGCAGTTGAAGGCCGTCAGCGATGACCAACGTGGTCATCGGTCGAAGTCACTCCTTTCTATGAACAAGGCGTTCGATGTACTCGAAATGCGGACCCTTCGATAGGCAATGTTATTTTGTTGCCCGGCATGTTTTCCGGAGATACTAACTCAATGGCTGGCCGCCGACTGTCCGTCGACTGATGCCAAGAAACTTGCGTCTCATCGCCCACCTGCCAATGTCTCCGGAAACGGCTCCAAGCACTGATTTGTCAAAGTGCCAAAGGTGTGATAGCATGCCTTGGCCGAAGGTAGGAGAGGTACATTTCCTCTTGTCAAGGGCAAGGAAAGAACCGACTTCTGTTATCGCGGTGCCTCAATAGGATGGCTGCCGGTGGATAGTGCCTTGGAGGCTCTTGAGGATGCGACTTTGTGACTCGACTGTGCGACGGCTGCATCCGCTGAGCTGGACGATACCATCAATGCATCATATGGCAGCGTCGGGCGCGACGCTGGTCCTCAAACGCGCAGTCGGCTTCGGGAACGGCAATCGAGGCATGCTCGGTCACAAACCGCATGACGGCAGCTTCGATGAGCGTGGTGAAGGGGCCGCCCTTCACGCAGACGTTTGGGGATGAAAACACCGCAGTACCGGCCCGCTCGAAAAGTCGCAAGAAGCATCGAAACGAGTGAAGTCGTCGCAACAGCATGATGGTCCAGCGGATGAGAAGCCGTCGGTGACTTGCAATGTCATGGCAGCTTGCGCTGGTAGCGGGTAGATGATGAACAGCCGACGTTGACACGTGGAAATGCATTTTCGTTCTTGGGGACAAAGTGCACATGGGAGACCGCGCCGTCGATGTGCCACCATCTAGATGCCGAATAATGGAAGGATGAAGTGGCAAAATAACCCAAGGGTGGTGGAAACAGGAAATGCGTTGGTTGAAGCTTTTCTTATTTAACAGGTATTCCGAACACAATTCCCTCCCGCAGTTGGCGTGCCTTGTACAGCCCATGGTTCGCAGCACCCACCACGGTCAGTGAAACTTGATCATGATGTGCTTGATACCTGATCTGTATCAGCATGGGTACTGAAGAAAGGTGTATTTCCGTGCAATAATGGGATCGTGTTATAAAGGAGGGTTTGTTGGTGCTGGGTCCAGGCCACGTTGTAGTGCCTGGCGCGCGGTTGCTGCCGCCCTGCCCTACTCATACAAGTATCTTTGATATGACAGAATTGTTGCAGAGGTACCTGTGGCTGGAGATGTGGCGGTCACCCACGCAACACACGTGCGACACCAACAGTGCCAACGTCTAAGACCCTTGGCTGCCAAAGTGGGATTGTGCTTGACTCCAGTGATTAACGACTGGTCTGTAGTCTTGATACAGTCAATCATCTTTATTCTGGGGTAACGTGCTGCATCATCCGCTGCATGGATGGGCCGGCTTGGTGCTGCCCACGAGGAAATTTCCCTGCACCGCATGTAGCCGCAACTGTTCGCGCTGTGGCTGGCCCTGGGTAACTGGGCAGCTGGGCACACTAGGGTAGATGAACACCTGAAAGGTTGATGCGACAGGCTCTCTGTAGGGGCCCGACGAGATGCGCGGGGTTGTATGGTAATCACAGAATATTTGATCGATTATGTATTCATCTTTTCGTATTCTTTTGGGCAGTGACATGTGTCTCTGCGAGCCTCATTCTACCCTGCGCCTATGGAGTTTCTAGCGTACTCTTTTAGCGCCTGGTCGACTCTTTTAGGGGACCTCTCCAACTCTCCCACCCCCGCCACCGCCCTGTAATGGAAGGCAGCCCCTCCATTTGTGCGGCAGACGCAGTCAAGCAGTCAACAAGCAGCCTCAGATTTGGGTACTCACTCGCCATTCTTTCTTTTTTTCCTCCTTCAAAACCTCGTGGCCGGCAGCCAGCTGCTACATCCACCTCCCTTGTCCATTTGACTTTTTGTACAAAAGATTCTCCCTCTTTTTTTTTCTTGTTAGCCACCAATCTTGGTGCTCGCGTCGATGCCCCGCCGCCATTAAAGCATAGCATTATTTTTTTTTCTGCCTGCCAACCCGCCAAAAACCTCGACCAGAGCCCACTTCTTTGCCCACCATCGCCGCCCCTCTACCCAAGGACGCAACACAAAGCAGCATCCTCAAACATACAAATCACCATATCCGCTCCAAGATACCTCGCCATGGACACTGCCGCCATTAGGGGCTTGCTCGCTACGAGTCTGCTTCCCGATGCGGACAACAGACGTCGTGCTGAGCTTCAACTCAAGCAGGTACGCCATATTGACCTTTAACCAACCCCTTGACCGTCTTCTCTTCTCATTTTTGGCCGACAATTTTGCCCCCCATGACGATGCGCCCCCTTGCACGCCGCCCACCACAGCAATGCATCGAGCCCCGGACCTGCGCGACCGCTTCCACTCGGCCTGTCATCATGGTGTCAAGGCTATCGTGCGTCGACATGTCAAAGAGTCTCGTGCTGATTGCCCCGTCTCTAGGTCGAAGAAGAGGTCGGCTTCCTCGTCTGCCTGCTCGACATTCTCGAGGCCGAACAAGACGCCAGTGTTCGCCTGGCCAGTATGTTTCGCCATATCTGCCCTTGATTCGCTTCTTCCCATGTCCCCTCACACATTTTTAGCAATCATCTACCTCAAGAACCGCGTCAATCGATCATGGTACACCACCGACCCCGTCGCCACTGGCAAATTGATACCCGAGGAGGAAAAGAATCGCATAAGAGACCGCCTTGTCCCTCTGCTCGCCACCTCCGACCCTCTCGTCCGCCAGCAGCTCATCCCTGTCATCCAACGCGTTCTTCAGGCCGATTTTCCTAGCCGATGGCCCAACTTCATGGGCTTCACCTCAGAGCTGCTCAACACCAACAGCCCCTCCTCCGTCCTCGCCGGCCTGCAGTGCCTGCTTGCCATCTGCCGTGCATTCCGCTTCAAAGCTAGCAACAGCGATGATAGGCAACACTTTGATAGCATCGTCGAGGCTAGCTTCCCCCGCCTGCTGGCTATTTGTAACGAGCTAGTCAACCAGGAGAGCGACCAGGCTGGTGAAATGCTTCACCTCGCTCTCAAGACCTACAAACACGCGACATGGGTATGTATTTCTTCAACGTGGCCGAACTCCAGCCCTCACCTGACTTCCATAGCTCGAACTCTCCCCCGCGCTTCGCGTCCCTGACACCAATATTGCCTGGTGCACCGTCTTCCTTCAGACCGTTGCCAAGGCTGCTCCTGCCAGCGCTATGCAAGACGACCCGACCGAGCGCGAAATGCACCATTGGTGGAAGGCCAAGAAATGGGCCTATTTCAACCTCAACCGCCTCTTCATCAGGTATGACACAATTGCTACTCCTCTCAACACTCTCTGCTAACCTCTCACAGGCACGGCAATCCCGCCGTCCCCGGCAAGGAGCCCGACGCCCTCGCTTTTGCCAAGAACTTCATCGCCAATATTGCCCCAGAAATTCTCAAGCATTACCTCCACGAGATCGAAAAATGGGTGGCCAAGACCTCCTGGCTCAGCCGGCCCTGTCTCTCCTACACCCTCATCTTCCTCGACGAGGCCGTTACCCCCAAGGAGATGTGGCCGCACCTCAAACCGCATCTGACCAACCTTGTCACCCACTTCGTCTTTCCTGTCCTCTGCCTGACCGAGGACGATCTGGAAAAGTTCGAGGATGAGCCCGAAGAGTACCTCCATCGCAAACTCACCTATTTTGAGGAGGCCTCTGCCCCCGACGTGGCCGCTACCAATTTCCTCGTGAACCTCACCAAGCAGCGCCGTAAAGAGACTTTTGAGATCCTCAAGTTCGTCAATGCCGTCGTCAACGAGTACGAAGAGGCTGCCCCGGAAGCCAAGAACCACGTCGCCAAGGAGGGTGCTCTGCGCATGATTGGTACTCTCGCGCCCGTCATTCTCGGCAAAAAGAGCCCCATCGCCGACCAGATTGAATACTTTCTCGTTCGATACGTCTTCCCCGACTTCAAGAGTTCTCAGGGCTACCTGCGTGCCCGTGCTTGCGACACCATAGAAAAATTTGAGCAGCTCGACTTCCAGGACCAGAACAACCTGCTCACTATTTACCGCCACATCCTCGATGGCATGGCTGATGAAGCTCTCCCTGTCCGTATTACCGCTGCTCTTGCCCTGCAGCCTCTTATCCGCCATGACGTTATCCGTCAGCACATGAAGCAGAGCATCCCTACCATTATGCAACAGCTCCTGAAGCTTGCAAATGAGGCCGACATTGATGCTCTCGCCAACGTCATGGAGGACTTTGTCGAGGTCTTTGCCACCGAACTCACTCCCTTTGCCGTAGCCCTGTGCGAACAGCTCAGAGACACATATCTACGGATTGTTCGCGAGCTCCTCGAGAAGGAGAGCAAGGCTGGCGACGATGACGAACTATACATTGCGTACGATGACAAGAGCATCACTGCTCTTGGTGTCCTGCAGACCATTGGAACCTTGGTCTTGACTCTTGAAAGCACTCCTGATGTGCTCCTCCACATTGAGGCTGTCCTTATGCCTGTCATCAAGGTTACCCTCGAGAACAAACTCTACGGTAAGTCTCTTTATTTTGCACGATTCTATAGAGCCCAGCTAACACTGACAGACTTGTACAACGAGGCATTCGAGATCATCGACAGCTGCACCTTTACCGCCAAAGCCATTTCCCCATACATGTGGCAGGCTTTTGAGCTTATTCACACCACATTCAAGTCCGGCGCTGAATTCTATCTCGAGGATATGCTGCCTGCTCTTGACAATTTTGTGCAGTACGGTGCTCCTCAACTGGTGACAAAACCCGAATACGTCCAAGCTCTCTATGAGATGGTTTCAGACATGTTCTCCGATCCTCGTCAGGGTGGCGTCGAGAGAATATGTGCCTGCAAGCTGGCAGAGGCTCTCATGCTTAGTCTTCGTGGAAGCATTGACCAGTATATGGAGGGTTTCATCTCTATGGCTATGAATGTCCTGTCTGCTCAGCCCGACGTCAAACCTAGGACCTACAAGATTTACCTTGTTGAGATGGTCATCAACTCTATCCACTATAACCCGCTGCTGAGTCTTCAAATTCTCGAGGCCAAGGGGTGGACGAATCGCTTCTTCAGCCTGTGGTTCGGCAGCATGTCTTCGTTTAGCCGTGTCCACGACAAGAAGCTGTGCATTGTCGCCATCTCGGCCCTTCTCAACCTCAACCATGAGCAGGTTCCTCAAAGCGTCTCTGTTGGCTGGCCTCGTCTACTTCAAGGCATAACCGAGCTTTTCCGCACCTTGCCTGCCGCCCTCAAGAGTAAGTCCCAACGATGGGATCATCTATTGCTATGCTAACCCGATATAGACCGCGATGACGCCCTTCGTGATGATCCCTATTTCTCCAGCAACTATACCTATGAAGACGACGATGACGAGTGGGACGAGGATGAGTCCAAGTGGGAGGCGGAAGAAGAGGAGCCTGCCGTTGAGGAAGAGGTAGCTGAAGCCAAGGAGGAGAGCAATGCCTATCTTGAATTCCTGCACGGCGAGGTAAGAACCAAATGAAACAACGATTGCATGGAATCAGCTAACAATTTCAGGCTCAGAAGTTCAGTCGCGCCATCGATGACGACGAGGATGAGGATGGCCTCAGAGAAGATAGTGTCCTTCTGGAGTCACCACTTGACAAGGTTGAGCCTTACCAGCTCTTCAGTGGCACTCTTCTTAGTAAGTGAGCCGACAAGCCTTTCTCTGCGTATGCTAACGCCTTCAGAAATGCAACAAGAGAAGCCTCAG
>JAPFSE010000830.1:0-29612 GCA_030777785.1 Beauveria caledonica | reverse complement strand
ATTATCTGGATGCACTGTACCTACATGAGGTTAGCTGGGGTGGCTGCTGGCTGCCGCGGCCAGCCCACGTGATGGCGTGGGAGAGCAAATTAGAAAACAGATGCGCGGACACTGACACACGGAATACACAAAACAGGCCGCACACATTACGTGCTTGCTATCATAAAAAGTCCTAGAAAAAGGGAAAACACACTGCCTATATGAGAATTCGAACCTTAAGCCTCTATAAGAGATCATCTGCATATACAGCGTATATATGGTCAGCAAAAAGTGAAGCTGTCATGAGTGTCTCTTGTTAAGACTGGCAAAACTTTATAGGGTGCGCAACCCATAAAGAACCCCTCAACCGGTGGCGAATTGGAGGGATTTTTTGTATCATCCGGGACTGCGGGCCAGCCACTACGGAATCAACTTCCAGCCTTGTACAGAGGCTTACAGATGTCCTGCTTCCTAGGTATTCACCTATGGTAGTTACCCCAAAGCAATTGTTCTAAGGGGCCAGCATAGGCTTCAACCACTGGGCCACGGAGGACACTGGGTCATTCCAGGAAGCGAGCAATTTTATCATCAATACTAATCTCACAGGTCTCACGCCGTAAATTCAGAGACGCTAGGACAACAGCGTAGCTTCCCAATCGCTCCCGGCAGACATCTTAGCCGAAAAGAGCCTGACCACACCGCGCACTACATAATCAAGTGGTTGATATTTGCAGGCACAGCAACAGGTCTCACCATCTCTCATCATCAGATAACCCGTACAGACAGGACATTTCCTTCCTGCTCGAGGCCCGGGACATGGCCGCTTGGAATCCCGTTAGAGTTTTCAAGCCGAGCACGCTCGCGCCTTATCGTCTCTTCGGAGTGGATGCCACTGGTGGCGGTGCATCCAACTCATCGTTGGCCCAGGACATGACTGTTTGGAGTCCCGTTGGAGTTTTCGAGCCGAGTACGCTTTAACGACGGCGTACTCTGGCTTGCGCCTTGTCGTTGTCGTTCTTCGGACGCCACTAGTGGCGGTGCATCTGACTCATCGTCGGAAATTTCAACGACTAGGACATCGCTTTTGTCCTTTAAGATGAATTTCGGTTTGATATGCAGGAGGTAGTCTCGAAATGCCTCCGGAAGAGCGCTACCGCTTCTAATCAGCTCGTCAATGCCCTGACGGCAGCTCTCGGTGAATTGCATCAAGCTACTCTCCACCTCTAGCTACATATTGTCAGGTAGATCTAGGAGGGAAGTAAGCTCCTGGTCGACCTTTGCAGTCGACTAGTGACCTTTTCTTGATGGTAGCTGATGCCGATGTAGTGTTCTTAGTTCTGGTGCAGTCGGGCATATCTGCGGACGAGGGGCCTATTTTAAGTGTTAGTCGTGTATAATTTATGATATCGAAAAAGCACCAACAGATTGAGAAGGTAAACCGCCATAGTGAGGTGAACTCTGATCGTATTGTCTGGATAATCCCAAGGAAAGTAGGCTGCGCATGAATACACGTGCCACGCACCCACCGCAACAGCAGGCGGTGGGTGCGAGGCACGTCACGTGCACGTGTAGCGTCTGTGCCGTTAGCTGGGGCATTAGCACAGACTATGAGGTAACGGTTTGGTAGAGGACACGTCAGCCCCCCCCCTAAATGGTGCATATGGTGTGCCTCCAGGAAACGCGGGGGTGTAAGCCTAGTCGCTCAGGGTGGTAGTTGAGGCCGATGCCGGCTAAGGAATTCACACCGTCTAAAACGGTTGTTGCCTTCCGTTAGTCCGCGTGTCCGTGTGCTGGGAGAGCCACTCCTAAATAGGGCTAGTGGCTAGCCTCTGGTTATCCGACGTCCAAGAACAGAGGTGCAAGTCACCTCTTTCGGAGTCGCCAACCGCAATTTTTGCCTGCCAAACAACCACAATCAAGAACGAGACGGGATCCAGATTTTTCGCTCGGCTATGGCCGTACATACTAATGACTGCATCTAATTATATTTATAAACAACCTCATGTACGCAGGTGCTCTTCTCTTATCACGGCCCTGCGTTGCCACAGACCTGATTGTGATTAGCAGACTGAAGAGACCAGCAAAACACTAAACAGCAGATTAGGACTGTAAGTAAAATGATTGTAGCTTGTTATTTCTATGCGCACAATGAATAACCAACATCGAACCGCCCTCATCCTAAATTCAAGACAATTCATTAAAAAAAGATATATATTCGCTTCCATGACACGCAATTTGATACAAACAAAAAAGATACGCTACGCATAAAACGATGTGAATCGACTGTAGTTGGATGACGAAAAGACATCATCGCCTAGGCAGATTCATTCTTCCAAAAGATGCGCCCCCCCTCAGCCCCGTGTTCCAGCCCTGCGTGACCGAGTTCTTGACAATCAAGGCCGCCGCCGCCGTCGCAGCCTGGCGCTCCTTTTGCCTGTGGCGCTCCTTGAGGTAATGCGCGGCCTCGAGGCGCATGCGCAGGATGCGCAGAATCATGTCGTCGCTGGGGTCGGCTTGCGTCTCGCGGCGCTTTGCCTCCTTGGCCTGGCGCATAGTGCCCAGGTTGCGGCTCATCATGATGCTCTTGCCGCGGCGGATCGTACCCATGCTTGCAAAGGCGCCCGCGCCGCCAAGCGCGGCCCCAAAGCCTGGTGGCGCTGAGTGTCGCATCGCCTGCTGGTTGCTCAGGAGCGCCTGCTGCGCACGCTGCGCCGTGGCAGAGGCCATGCGCTCCGACTCCCGGATGAGGCTGTTCGTGTCCTCAAAGTAAAAGAAGTTGAGCGACGCCAGCTCGTGCCACTTAGGCGACTTGAGAACTTCGGCGGGGACGCCAAGCTGCTCGCCAGATTCCTGTTCTTTGGCATTGAAGAAGACAAACAAGAGCTCGAGCCATTGGTAGACAATGTCCAGTTCTTTTCGGCTGAGAGCTTTCTGTGTTGATGGCTTGTCAGAGACGGGTGGGACAAGCAGGTTCTCAATCGTCATGAGGACTTCTTTCCACAGTCGTGTCATAACGGCAATCATTGTTGCATCAGTAAGCGTCTGCTTCATGATGGTAAAGTTATCGTTAAAATAATCAAACAGCGGCTTTAGGCCATTCTCAATGTGTGCCGGCGTCACTACTGGAAGAGTAGATGTACGTTTTTTCCACAAATTGGTCACCTGCGAACCCAGGCCATTCAATCCTAGGATGCCCCGTAGTGTTTCGACGGACAGCGTCGAGTTGATTTGACTTGTAAGCTTTTCTTCGGTTAGTGACTGGTCATTTGCAGAGGCCTTGGCACCACATACCTTGTCGGTAATCTTGCGCACCATGTCTCGCTCTGCTCTTTTAAGGTGACGGAAAGCCTTGCCAAAGTGAAACTGAATATCGTCGCGCTCGCCTTCCATGCTTACTCGAATAAGCACTCGACCTTGGGTGTCCAAGTCAAGCCAGAATTCTCGAGGAAGATAATCACCGAAATGAACCGGGTCGATCTTCAACGAGGTTCGGCCAGCACAATCGTGGTTCCCAAACGTATCGTAATCCCACACGGTTGCAATGAGATTCACCGGACCTTGCACAGTAAACTCAAAAGACTCGTCCCATCGCGGGTTGAGGTTCTTGTAGATGATGCGGGTTTTATACAGACGCTTGTTAACTTCGTCTCCGAAGACGACATAAGGGTCGCTGTAGCCACTGGGATCGCAAGCTTTGAGATCTTCTGCTTCAACAACCTTAATGGTGAATGTGTACTTGCTTGGCTTTCGTGTCTGCTTTCTAGGGCCGTCAATCTTTTCCAGCAATTCAGCACAAGCATCCGAGTGCATGCTCTTTTCCAACTTGTCAAGTTCTTGCATTGCAAACTCAATATTGTTAAGCTTGACAAAGGACTCGGCAAAGAACTGAAATGGCTCTGCCTTTTCTTTGTTATTCCAGGCATCTTTGGCGTACTGCATCCATTTTTCTTGGGTCGACTTGGTCTGCATTGCAAGCTCCTCGGCTGACGGGCGGTCCATTTCTTTGGAGAACTGCAGCTCAAGAACCTCGCAGTAACGGCCGAGGCCTGCCGAGAAGCTGCGTGCAAGGGCCGTCATAAACCGAGCGTTGTGTTCGTCATTGTCCCACTTCAGCTGAAAGACCTGGTCCACCGTCTGATTGAACAGCATGAATATGTCAATAACAGACACGCTATGTCTCTCTGAGTCGCGAGGGCTGTGATCAGCATGCTGAATGCGGACCTGGAACTGGTCTTGTTTGATTGCCTCGTCGACATAGTTGGTCATCTTCGCTTCAGCAGAGCGAACCCACCGCCAGACGAAATCGACAAGCAAATTTTCGATGTTGAAAGCGAAGGGTTTGTGGGGGAGATGTTTTTTGTGAATGTCTCGTATGGCAACCAGCTCCTTGTAGAGCTCAAACCCATCTTCGATATCGATGTCTTCACCACTGACTTGTGCTTGTCCAAGAATTGTTTCAAGAATCGCCCCGGCATCGCATTCGAAATTGGGGAAGACTTCTTCTACTAAGATTGCAAAAGGATCCACGCCCATGATGGTTAGATTGTTTTTGTAACGCTTTCTGATGCGGTCACAAAGCTTTGTGATGGTCTTGCCAAGCTTCACGACATGGGCAAACTCCCACTCCTCCTTCACGACAGGGATCTCTTTGCGCATACTTTCGCGGTATACATCGACTGCTTTGTTTCGTAGAGCAGTGGTAAGGGATTCTGTAAACTCGGCAACTGCTTCCGATCTCGGAGTGAAGATCTCGTCTTGGTAGAGGTGATTCTCAAGTATGAACATTACAGCGCCAATATTCGGGGGTGTGCTGTCGTAGCACTGCGCCATTATGCGGTAAAGTTCTCGTAAGGTGGCGTCGTGAATGGAATGAAAGGTGCTTTGATAAACCGCAAAATCGTGGATCGTCCATTTACTAGCCGGTATCTTGGTTAAGGGAAATGAATAATTTTGGATATAAGGCGACTTCTTGGGTTCTGGCTGGGGATCTTTGACGAAATCCAGAATGGTATCAAGCTCTTTGGGGACAAGCTCCTGATCTAGAAACTTGCGCGCCGCAACCTCGAGCAGAACAATCAATCGGGAAGCCTGCGGTAATCGCCACCGTACGCAAAGCTCCGTCATAAAATCCATGGTTTGCTTCGAGAGCGGTTGATAGTCGACCGCAAGGGGAGCACGCAGCTGGTCAAAGGCCATGGCATGCTGGAGAATATATTTATAAAAAGCCCGCGGATCAGATGGAATAAAGGTATACAAGTCGCCTTGGTCGACAGTCCGGATACTGTTTGCATCGCTAGAGATGCTGGATATGGAAGCCAAGGGATCAAATCCCAGAGATGTATCTACCGAAGAGATGGCACGGCTGAGGTCCGCATAGGCTTGATCTTCGACGTACATTGATTGTGGGCGACTGGTCAGGGGCTTATCGCCAGAGGAGGACGATTTCGCTAGTTCGGGCTTGGCGGTCAAGATCTCGAGCATCATCTGGGAAAGAAAGTGCGCTTCGGATTTTTGCCACTCAGTAAATGATTCCTCGACATCAAAGTCATTGCTGCGGAGAGCGCCAGAACCGTTGGAGTTCAGACGTTGCTGGTACGTCTTGAGGTCTCTGAGAGCTGCTTCCTCGTTCCAGATACTGCGCTTCTCGTTTATTTCGGCTTGTACCTCTGAGAGGCTGAGTCCAAATATGGCAGCGACAATTTGAACCATTGGCATGTCCTTGACGTCATAGCTCAGAGGGACAACAACTTCAATGGTGGTACCTGCAGAATCTGAGCCAGAGCTAACGAGATCTTGGTCGTTTGTGAGGAGCTTGTTTTCCAGTGTGGTTAGTCTGGAGAGCAATTCGGACTTGTCGCGTTCGTGGCCCTGGTCTCGGAGGATGGTAGCAGCGAGGCGGACAAACAACGCCAGGTGACGATCTGGCAAAAGCTTCCAGGAATCATCGTCGGGGGCGCGACCTTTTTGGGCAGCCTTGGTGGCGGACGAGTAGAATATGAGGACCAAGGGTTCAAATTTGCGTTCCTTTTCAATGGTTTTGCGAAAGTTCTTTTCAGAGAAGGCGGTATAGGCCTCTGCGAAACAGCGCTTGACGGCAGCATCGTTGAAGCCGGGCAAGCGCTCGGAACCTTTCAAGACGCCGCCAACGCGATCCAGAAGAATGTTGGGAAAGTTGCTGGGAAGCTTGAGGGCGGAAGCGCTGCCAGACACGTATTCCTGTACGAGCTGGCCAACGCTCGTGTGCGTGCGGGTCGGGGGCTTGGGAGGGGCAACATATTGCTTGCGCTTCGCTTTCGGCTGGAGGAGGTAATGGAGGTAGGCGGTTCGGAGGGCAAAGCTGCGGGCTTCATCGTGCTCAACGAGGACAGTGTTAAACTTTGACTTGGGTTGAATGCGGCGGCCAGAGTCCTTGCTGCTGTTCTTGAGGCGCCGACCGACGGACGACCTACGAAAGTCCTGTGACATGGCGGGACACTCAACAAGCAAGTCGGCGCCTAGACTGGTGTTTGCCGTGGCTCATGACCCAGTGAAGAGATACGTGCGAAACAGGTACGATTAGTCGAGTGGCGGGCGGTAGTGAGGGGAGGCAGTGGGTAGGTAGATAGATGATGTCGCGCGATGATGCGAGAGGAGCGAGAGATTCAACGTGATTAGACAAAGATGGAATAACGAGCGGAGGGGAGAATGAAAATGGCTTTGCAGCTGATGAAGAATGCGAGAATAGTTGCGAGCGACAGATGCAAAGTGCAAAGCAACTTGGAGCCTGAGAGCAGACGTGTACAGAGTAGGTAGGTAGAAAAAAGGCAGCCCAAACGAGGAGGTGCGACAAGTCGTCAAGGGAGCGCAACGTCATTTTGCACAGGCACATGCTCTAGCGGAGGGTCCCCTGGCAACAGAGCCCGGGCCACTGAAAAAGGGATGCGTTACGGGTTCGTGGGGGGGGCTGCCAGGTGTTTGGAACAGCAGGTAAATGTGCCAAGTGCCCTACTTAATGCCCCGTCATGCCTTTTGCTGCTGAAACAGCAAGGTATGGTCAGAAAGTTGAAACAAGCTGTGGCGGTATCATGGGTACCTAGGTATCATGGCATCATGGAGGAATGCGAGCCAGGGAGGAGCCAGGAATAGCAGCGCAAGGATAGGCGCTATTCTGCACTGGGAAGCGCTGAGAGCGGGTTGCCCCTCGTACGTGTGGGGCAAAGGGCAATTGTATGATTATTTAAAGTCGGAGAACAAAGAGAGGCCGTCGTTGGTGCAAACTTGCTAGTTAGCTAGGAAGGTGGTCTCAAGACAGAGAAAGAAGGTATAAAATCAAGTCAAAGAAACTCTTCAACTTGCATGCATATATTGCTCGGCGGAGTAGAGGAAGCCTTGGCTATGACATGGAAACAGGACATCTCGTGACGCCAGCTGGCGACCAAATAATTAAACAAGGTAACAAGTTTCGATGGATTACTTCAGCAACAAAAATAATCTTACACCGTGCCTGAGCAGCTACTTGTCATGGTATATGGAATGGCATCAAGGGTGGCCACATCCCGAACAAGATGGATACGGCCCCAGAGCGCATTCCAAAAAGGTAGTCAATCTTGTGGCTTTTTTTACGGAGTACATCAAATATAAGCTGTGGTATAGATTTGGGCTTGCTCACGCTGGCCAGGAAGCTATGGTCGAGTAGCTTCAACAGGCGCAATGATGTGCCAACGCAACGCCGCCCCCGACTTTCGTATCATTTCCATTGCCACCCGACGTCTTGGTTCCCTGACGCGAATCTAGCCCACCAGATGTGAAAAAAGGTGGAGAGGTGTAGCATCGCCAGCCGAAGCAACGGTGGCTTTGGTGCAATAGGCTGTACCTCCCAACAAGCGGGCATTATCCGTAGAGTACTTACTGTGTGAGGGTATACCAGATGCCATCTGCACCCACCTGTGGCTCTGCTAGTTGTTGAGTGGTTGTAGAAAAGATACTGTCGTCTTCACTGATTCGGCCACTTGTGTGGAAAATCCTTGGATGGTTGTGGTAGGGCGCGTGGGCGCCAATTCAGGTCAGGACCCTGCGTGCCCTGCATGGCCGAGGAACGTTCCTGCTCACCACCGACGTTAGATGTCATGTCTAGATAGGTACCTATGTCTCCGTCTACACAGTCGGTGTTGACGCCAGAGTGAATTTGAAAACAAGTCGCCAGCTCCAGAGCTAGCTACCTACTCAAAACGCAACCAGTCTGCCCACGTACCCAAGAGAATGGTGTCAAGTCTGTCCGCACTGTAGGTGATGAGTGATGTTGCTGCGGACACATACCTACATACATGTTATTTATTTACTTGGGCACATTTGACACCTTGGGCACCTACGTAGGTACTACGCCTGACCGCAAGCCCATTTGATGAGCATGATCGGATTATTTGAAGAAGAAGAAAGAAAGGAAGAAGATGGGCAAGTGTCGTGAACGGATGAACATGATTGTCCAACATACAGACATGTCGCACTCGAATCTGCATCGCCCTGCCTGTCAGGCGGTAAAGTTGTAGTACGGAGGGCAGGTGGCTACCTCGGTAGGCGCTGCGCCCGCCTGTACATTCTGTCAGCTTCCCACTAGGTACCTAGGTAGATACCTGCCTAGGGCTCGGATTTAGAGTGGTCGCAAGGTACTGGTAGGTAGTCTAGAGCGTTGCCGCTCGGAATTAGGTACTGGAGGAAGATATTGGCGGCCAGCCAAAAGGTTCAACGGAAACCAGCCAACCAGCTGCCCCTCAAAAGCCTGGTCCATCTCCAAGCTGGCACTGGTTTTAATCTCCTGATAATTTAGGTAGTGCTGCTACCTAGTTACTGCGCTCGCTCACCACCTCTCTCTTTATGATTATTCTTTCTACCAAACAGCAACCGCCATCCACATTCATCCTGCCGCCCCCCTTCTCTCTTCTCCTGTCTCTCCATCCTTCATCGCCTGCTCCATGAGTCGCTCGTCTCGCCCGACATCTCTTTTGCTCATTGCTACGCGCCCTTCTCTGCCGTATCGCTCACCTTTGCCGCTACGCCAGATGACGACCGCTGTTGCTGTCCCACTCTCAGCAGTCTGAGCCCCGCGCCGCTTGCATCTCCTTTGAGCCTCGCTGCCTGCACCGCACATCACTCTTTAAATCGTCGATTCCTCCCCAATTCTTTCGTCTTCGAGTCTGTCTACCTCGACCCGGTGCTCCTTTCCTCTGCATCCCAAGCCCGCGGCTGCAGCCGAGAGCTCGTCAACATGGGCAACGTCACCAGCAGACCCGACGACCAGGCCGCTAGCCTCTATCTCAGAGACCAGAATCGCCGTATGCCATCCCCGCGACCCCTTCCTCACTTGCAGCATGCAGCTTTTGCCTTGTGCAGCCCGCGTCACTGACCTTCTCTCTCTAGTCACCATCTCCTCCCTCATCGTTACCAATCCACGAAAGCGCACTTCTGTCCATGTCTCGCCAAATGCCTTTCCTGCTTCTAAGCTGTCCGTCAGCCGCACAGCTGGTGAACAGACCCCCATAGAATACGTACAGGTTCGTTACCGCCAACCTCCTCTGGTCCCTCTTTCTCCCTCTAACCGCTGATTTTCGCTTTATAGGATCCCGAGCCGGGTGCTTCTGGTTTCTTGCTCAAGCTCAACAATGACGACGAGCTCATCTTCACATTCACCTTTGTCCTTCGTCAGCCTTCCACAAGCCAGCCCGCTTCTCCCCCTCCCGATGCGACTTCCCCTGCCCTCGATACTACTATATCTAGTCTAACTTTTGTTTGCGGCTCTACTTCACGCGAAGTCGAAAATCTGGTAACGCGCGAGTTTCTTGCCAACCCAAATCTGCACAAAAATGACAATGTCGCCCTCGTCGGAGACTACTCGACCAACGGCAGCTCTTCCGTCAGCTTTGAATGGACTTGGAAATGGAAGCCTCCCAAGCGCTTCGAAGATAAGACTGGCGGTTGGAGAAACTTTTGCAGTGTACGTGCCCGCCGCCATCGTGTCTTATCTATTTGAATGTTGACGTGGCTTAGTTTGTCGAGTATGATTCGCGGGCGCACCGCTTGCACGCCCTCGCTAGCTTCTCCTTCTGGGTAGCAGGTAGGTTCTTCCTGCGTGCTCGCTGTTTCGAACATCCGCCTGCTAACGTATATCCACAGCCTCTCCCGTCTACACCAGCCAACCAAACTCGCCGAATCCCGGCTTCCTCCTCGGCTCTCCTCCAAAGATTCGCGTTGCGTCCGCTCAATCGGTAGACTCTCGCTTACATTCCGACATCGACGAGGTGCCATTGTCGCCACTCCCGGTCGCACTCGAAGCACTCTCACCGCCGATACTACCACAGCAGCAGGAGCCCGTCAAAGTCGACGTAACTTGTCCGCGACCTGGCGAGGATGTGTCAGTTTCCGATGATGGTCCTGTCTTCCGCGCCACTCTCAAGGCTCTCGAGCAAAAGACTGGCAACATGCGTATCCACATGAAGAGGGTCCTGAAAAAGGCCGAGCAGGCGCATACTAGTCAACTGGAAGCCAATGAGGCTTTGGTTGCTTTCATGGATGCTTTGCGTGAAGCCTCCACCACCAATGCAAATGCAGTTCAGCCTGCACTCGAGCACTATTTCGACAAAATCGCCCGAGAGATTCTTAACTACGACCGCCAAAACACTGCTAATCTGCAGAAGATTATCATCGAGCCTATACAAAAGCTTTATCAGTTTGACATCAAGCAGGCAGAATCCAAGAAGCGCGATTTTGAGGAAGACAGCAAAGTCTACTACGCATACGCATCGCGATACCTTGGTCAGCGCCAAGACTCGGCCAAGAAGCTTGCCGAAAGCGACTCCAAATATCAGAACAAGAGACGAAATTTTGAGCTCAAGCGATTCGACTATTCCAGCTTCATGCAGGACTTGCACGGTGGTCGCAAAGAGCAGGAAGTACTATCACATTTGACCAAGTATGCCGATGCGCAGACCAAGGGTTTCCTCGCCACGGCAAAGAAGATAGAGGCTCTTCTGCCGCAGCTTGACGCTCTATCCTCGGAAGTCAGCGAAGCAGACAAAGAATACCAGTATCAGAGACGAGAACGCGAGGAAAAGCGGCGTTTGCTGGAAAAGAGCAACACTCCCTATCTGGAGCCCGAACAAGCCAGCCTCGTCGCTGCTCCGCCCCCGACAGCGTCCTCCAACGGCAACACGGGTCACAATTCCGACTCGGAGCTGGGTAGGGCTGATAGCACCGGCTCCCAACTTAAGACGACATCATCGGGTGGTCAAACAAACATGTCGGGCATCGATTCGGTCAACCCTTCAGGCCTCCTAGCTAGTCCCTCGCAGAGCAACAAGTTCAAAGGATTCCGCGACTTGGAGGAACCAAACCCATCGCAAGCTTCCGTCCCGCAGCGCAAAGAAGGTCTTTTGTGGGCACTGAATCGTCCGGGTGGCCATGTCGATCCTCGAAATCTCAACAAACAGGGCTGGCACAAATTCTGGATTGTCCTGGACCAAGGCCAGTTGTCAGAATACAGCAACTGGAAGCAAAGACTAGATCTGCACATGGATCCCATTGACCTGAGAATGGCAACTGTGCGCGAGGCTCGCAATGCTGAACGTCGCTTTTGCTTTGAAGTCATTACTCCTCCAAATTTTAAGCGTGTCTACCAGGCCACGTCGGAAGAAGACATGAACAGTTGGATAAATTCCATTAACAATGCTTTGCAGAGCGCGATGGAAGGCCGAAGTGGCCGTGAAAGATATGCATCGTCGGCAAACACGAGTAACGACTCATCGCTTAAGAGAGATATTGGCTCCGTTCTCACAGGCAAGAGTCATTCCCTGATGCATAGCAGTAGCCATTCTCACAGCAGTTCTTCGAGTGCCATTCCTTTTCGGAGAGTCACTGTTGGAGCCCGGCCGACGCCAGTACGAACACACAGCTCCGGGTATGACGAGAACCCCGATCAACTGTTGCAGATGCTTCGGGATATTGACCAAGGCAACAATTGGTGCGCTGAATGCGGATCGGGCTCCAAGGTCGAGTGGGTGTCTCTCAACCTTGGCATCATCCTCTGCATTACGTGTGGCAGCTCCCATCGTTCGCTGGGTACCCACATCAGCAAGGTGCGATCATTGACTCTCGATATCAAGTCTTTTACTGTCGATATTGTCGAATTGCTCATTCTGATCGGAAACCGTGTTTCAAACATGATCTGGGAAGCCACGCTGGACCCCGCTGCGAAAATCACTCCACAGGCAAGTTATGAGGCGCGGCGCAATTTCATCAATAACAAATATGTCAACCGGGCCTATGTGCGGCCAATCTCGTCAACATTGTCGCATTACGCCACGCCCGAGGAGACGCTGTTGGCAGCGATTAAGAAAAATGAGATTCAGCAGGTCCTGTACGCTCTAGCGCTGGGTGCAGATGCCAACGCTGTCGACAGGATGAGGGGAACACATGCTGTATGGCTTGCACTGGCAGCAGCTGATCCAGCGTCACCATCGCCAACTCCCGGTGCTGCGCTAGATAGGGAAGCGAAGCAGGTACCGTTCCCGGTGGCCGAATTGTTGATGCAGAATGGAGCCAAAATTCCGCCGACGCTCCCTGCTTTCCCGCTGGGCCGTTTCGCACAACAATACATACAGCAGAAGAAGGCCAGGACCGAAGCAGGAGTCACAGACTCCATCCAGGCGCTTCCCAGCAATGGCCTCGAGGTGGAGAGAACACGGTCTGATACCGGCAAGCTGCAGAAACGCATGAGTGCGGGCGGGAGACTGGCCAGGTCGCCGATTCCCGAGAAATAGGAGAACGGCATCTGGGATCGACTGACGGGGCTTGGCCTATGCTACCACATGATTGAAGTACACTACCGCAAAAATGCAGAACGACTTGGCCGCCACGAAGTCATGGGACGGATGAACAACAGGTTGCGGTTATTAAAGCAAGCGGCGCGATATTGATATGGGCTGGGCATGATTCGCGGCCCTTTCTGTGCTATTTTTGGTTTTTCCTTCGGCAGACGGTGTATGTTTTACCGTGTTTTTCCCTTTTTTTTTCCTGGGCACCTTTTCAGTTCTTGTCTTTTCACCCACGAACCTTTTTTGGAAAAGACGTGGCATATCAATTTGCTGCACGGCGTTGAGGCGCGCAGTCGGACAGCGACACACGAATTACCATAGTGTTTTTCAGGATGCAGGAAAGTGTTGCAAGAAGCAGCACTTTGGCGGCGACTTATCTTTTCTGGCAATTTGTCTTTTGATTGACAGCAAGTGGACGGCAAGGCCGAGAAAGAGACAGGCCGCAGGAATCGCGCGCCTTTCCAAGTGAATAGACTTTCATGGCATGCTTTTTTTCCCTGGTTGGGCATTTTTCCTTCTCGTTTGCGTTCTACTAGTTTCTTTTTTGTTTCTGAATGCATGCTGAGGGAAGGGTTGGAAACAATATTGGAGTACGGAACATGAGTAGGTTGTAATTGATAATGACAGGAAATCACAATGAAACGAGGCAAATTGAATGCGATGGTCAGCAGACCGCCCATGGTAGTAGCTGGATCAGCAACATGGAGACTCTCTAGAAAAGGTGCAATATGCGACAAATCAGTCACGACCTGTCTTCAGTGTGCTACTTCCCACGTGATGGTGTTCGTTTCGACGATAGCAGTCGAGGCCGACTACGGCGCCGTCGGAGCGTGATGCTATCGCCCGTCTCCATTATAATATCGGGGAGAAAAGAGGGTGCCAAGATGAGGCAATGCAGGAACCCGAGTATGTTGTGCGAATGCCGTACTGTTGAGAAGTCGAGTGTCGCGATCTAGGTTGCCATTCATGGCGCACGAGGGTGTAGTTGGCGCTCACGAGGAGGCCGTGCCGCGACGCCTTTGACTGGGTCGTGAATGGTTCGCCTGGTCGGCTGCCTTGTCAATCACTTTTTTTTGTCGCAAGGCGGGTGAGCGTGGACGAGGTACCCCGTTGCAGCGACGGCGGGCGCAGAGGTACTTGCAAGGTTCCTCCCCCCACCCCCCGGATCGTGGCGATAGCTTTGGCGGATAGTGTGGGCGCCGCTTTTTCACCTGTCGCTCTGTCGATGGGCGACCGTACCGGGCCAACGTCGCGCGCTCTTTCACGTTAAACAAGATTAGTTCGACGTCTAGGATGTGAAGTTCCACTGCATCTACCTTCTTGCGAAAGCCGTTTTTCCTTTCTGTGCTTCCACGAAATGTTATCAGCTGGTCAAGATGAAGCAATGTTAAAGCGGCATCAGGCTAAACTTCCAGGCACCTGCACCCTGTTGTTAGCACCCGCTACCAGCAGCGTAGTCATTCGCTATCAGGAACGGTACCGGGAGTGACTCCAGGCGACTCCAGTGACTCCATCAGCCCACCCCAAGCCTGCACGAGGCTCACTCTTTTCCTCTTCAGCTCTCCAACATCTGCACCAGCTCGTCACGCCCAATTTGATATTTGGCTTTTTATCGTCGGTGGTTAAGTACTTACGGAAAGGCAGCCGCGCCACATTTCTTTGCTCTGGCTTCTTTTCTCTCTTTTCTCCGCTCTTCTACTGGTCCCTCCTCGCTGAAGAACTCCCTGTCTTGCCTTGTCTGGTCTTGATCTCGTCGTTTTGGCCTTGGCTGCCAGTCATCCCGGCTTCCCAACTACGGATCTGGACTTCCCGCATTGTGCCCATTCTTTTTATTTTGCCCTGCTCTTCAACATGTCGCCTCGCGGCGAAAAGAGCAACCTCAAGCGGCCCCGAGTAAGTCTTTACGCTCGCGCCGCCCAATTCTTCTCCTTTGGTTTCCGCATTCGCAACGCTGACAACCTCCTCTTCGCAAAGGGCTCGCTGCCGGACGATCTGGCCGAGAGTAAGAAGCCTCGCCGTTCCAACCGTGTTTCTGATGTTTCTCGTGATGCGCCCAACGGCAAGCTCCTCGACAAGACGCCTGTCTCTCGTGACAACCACCTGCCGTCCCCCCTCACTAATGACGCGACATACGGCTCGAGCGATGCCAAGGAGCTCACACCAACGCCTACTGGCGCCAAGACCGTCGAGGAGACGACTCCGCGCAACTTCGATGAACCGCAGCTCAAGGGTATCTCGTCGCCCCCCCAAGACACGCAGCCCGTCAGCCAGCTCGTCGACAGGCATCTCGAGTTTGCCGAGGACGCCCAAGATGAGACCGAGGAGGGTGTCTGGGGATTTCTCGTTCCGCTGGACGCAAAGTATGGCGACAAGCCCAAAGTCCTCAAGAAACGATGCGCTTGCCCACCTGCCGACTCAATCAAGTCGGCCGCAGATGCCGAGAAGAAAGATAACGTCGGTGACACTCCACCCGCAATCCATGAAGAGGAGGCTTATGAGCGCACACAGATTGGCGGCATTGCATCACGTGGATACCTCATCGGCCGTCACCCAGAGTGCGGTAAGCTACACGCTCATCCTCCCTGCCTGATCCTTATCGACTCGACCTGCTGACAAACTGTCTTAGATATTGTCGTGAACGAGAGCGTTGTCTCGAATCGTCACTGCCTAATTTTTACCGAGAACAACGGCAATGATGCTGTTGCAATCCTCGAGGACTTGTCCAGCAACGGAACATTCGTCAACGAAGCCATCGTTGGGCGCAATCAACGGCGCGAGCTCGAAAACGGTGATGAGATTGCCGTTCAAGGGCGCGCTAGATTTGTCTTTCGGTACCCCAAAAATCGTCATACCAGCGCCTTCCTGCAACAATACACGCTACTTCATAAGCTCGGAAAGGGCCACTTTGCCGAGGTCTACCTCTGCATCGAAAAGTCAACAGGCAAGCGATTTGCCGTCAAGATCTTTACCAAGACATCTGGTGTCGAGGATAAGGCAAAGACGGAAGGCCTGCAACAAGAAATCGGCATGCTCATGGCCGTGAGTCATCCCAACGTGCTGTGTTTGAAGGATACGTTCAGCGAACGTGATCGTGTTTATCTTGTCTTGGAACTCGCTCCCGAAGGTGAGCTTTTCAACTACATTGTTGCAAAGTCCAAGCTCAGTGAGGACGAGACGAGGAAGTTGTTCAAGCAACTATTCCATGGTATCAAATACCTTCACGAGCGCAACATTGTGCACCGTGACATCAAACCTGAAAATATTCTTTTGGTTGACAAGGAGCTTCATGTCAAGCTGGCAGACTTTGGGCTTGCCAAGATCATAGGCGAGGAATCCTTTACCACAACCCTCTGCGGCACACCGAGCTATGTCGCGCCAGAAATTCTTGCCGATTCTAAGCAACGCAAATACACAAAGGCTGTCGACATCTGGTCATTAGGTGTTGTACTATACATCTGCCTCTGTGGCTTTCCCCCATTCTCTGATGAGCTTTACAACCGTCACGACTTTCCCTACAAACTTCCGGACCAGATTAAGAGTGGCCGCTTCGACTACCCGTCGCCGTATTGGGACTGTGTCGGTGACCCAGCTTGTAAGTAATCGCGACCTAGCCTTGATATACTCGAGCTCACATGTTTTCAGTGGACCTTATTGATTCCATGCTGGTTGTCGACCCCGCGAAGAGATTCACCGTTGACCAGTGCTTAACCCACCCATGGCTCACACAACAGCCGATGAGCGTTAACGATAGCACCGGCGGCCTTGTCGGCGGCATTGCTGGCCTTGAGGTCCACCGTCGGTCCACAAAGCGAGAGCGCACCTTGCTATGCCATTACAATCAGGTGCTTGTGCCAGAACACGTCACAGCTGGCAATGCTAAAACCCCCGTCAAGGTCTTTGTCAATCCCAAGGATCGTGTTATCAACATACCCCGCGAGCAGGCACCATCGGTACAGCGAGCTCCCGCTGAATTCATGGAAATGGGTGGCAAGGGCGACCAAGTCCTTTACTCAGACGATGCTAAAGGCAAAGGCAAATAAGGGAATTGGCGGAGAGTGACTGTTTAATACGCGAGTCTTGCGTCTGTTTTTCTTCCCTTCACTGTATAGCAGCATCCAACTGTCGGCATTTTTCTCATCACTGTATTTAGATATCGGATATTGTTTCTGCGTCAGGGTTTACATGGACAGAGATGTTAGTGACGTCCTTTGTGGGTGGCTTTGTTAGATGACTGGTTTTGGCCTAAGTCATTTTTCGGTCGACATTGGAATGGTTCGGAGTACCAAAAGTCTATAATTAACACTGCTACAAAAACTTGCTGTTATGCTCTGCACGATATATTGTTCTTCGATTGTAACGGCTTGTAAGGCACAGAAGCTCAACTTATGAGGTCACGTGCCAAGTCACATGTCTCTTTCCTTGGCCACCGCTCTCGCTTAGCGCCCACACATTGAGCTGGCAGAAAATTTGGCGGGGTCTCATTGTAGCGTACGCTGCCCCAGGCCCGAGAGACAGCAGCAACAACGAGAACGAGAAAGCCCCGCCGCAAGGGCTATTCCAAACTCGCCCGAGTTGATCAATTTTTGGTGGCCCAATCCCTCACTGGCTCTGGGACTTTGTAGGTACGGAACAAGTCGACGCTAATTACGCCCACCTCGAGCCACTGTCTCTGGGTTCCTGCTGGGCCCCTCTGCTGAGTCAACTTCTGCGTCCTCGTGTGTCCAATTTTTCCCACTCCCGGCCTACTGTTTGTGGCAGACGAGCCCGCCTCAGCGTATCCCTTCTCTCATCCTTCTCCGTCGAACCAACTCTGCCAAAACGAGGGCGAATTTCAACCCGCGGCATATCCTCATCGCCATACCTACCATCGATTGCCGGAAGGAGATTCACACGCCGGAACTCGACAACATGCCCGCCGCCAAGAGCGATGCGCAGCCCCAGCTGCTCTTTGTCGACGGCTCCTTTGAGGAGCTTGCCAAAGAAATGGCCGACTACCTCAAGGCGGAGGACGCCAAGCAGCTACTGAGCGGCGAAAAGGCGCCCTCCAAGGAGGAGGTGCTGTCGAAGCTGGTCGCGGCCTCGAGCGCCCTCAATACGGTCCCCGAGAAGGAGTACACGGCCGCGTCCAACCTCATGATTCATCTCGTCTTGCAGTCGGCCGACCCTAAGAAATACCTGCCGGCGCTTTGTGCCAACTTTGCCAAGCCCATGAGCAACTCGCCCGTCCACGGCGTCGGTCTCTCGCTCAACGCTCTGTCGACGGTCTTCAACCTGCTTGAGCCTGCCGACCCCATCCGCGCGCGCGTCTTCATGGAGATTCTCAAGTTCCTCAAGGCACATGGCATGTTTGACAGCCTACGCTCCCACCTCGAGAAGCTACCCGAGTGGCTGGATACGTGGGGTGCCGGCGAGGAGATTGAGCGCAAGATTTACGAGGAAGTGGCTGATGTTGCCGCCGAGGCTGGCGAAGAGGGGTATGTTTCTTGAACAGCGTCGTGTATATATATAGCGCCGCACATGGACATGCACGGCTGGGGGGGTAATGCTAACTTTACCTTTACAGTGAAAGCTACGAGTTCCTACTCAAGGCCCTCCGCACTTTCGATGCCGACGACAAGGAGGAGCTCAACTCGGACGAAGCCCAAAGACTCTCTCTCCGCGCCGTGAAGCTCGCCATCCTCTCCAGCACCTACTTTCTCTTCCAGGACCTCCGCTCCATCCCCTCGATACAGGCTCTAGCCGACACGCACCCCGTTTACTCAGAACTCCTCGACATCGTCGCCGAGCAGGACCTCGAGGACTACAACGACTTCAACGATGAGCACAAGGGCTGGATCGAGCAGCAGAAACTCGACGGCGAGAAGCTACACCGCAAGATGCGCCTGCTGACGTTTGCCAGCCTGGCGGCCGCCACGCCCTCGCGCGAAATTACCTACGACAAGATTTGCAAGGCGCTCCAGATTCCGGCTGATGAGGTCGAGAAGTGGACCATTGACGTGGTCCGCGCTGGCCTCGTCGAGGGCAAGCTCTCCCAGCAGCGACAAATGTTCCTCGTTCACAAGGTCACCTACCGCGTCTTCGGCCAGAAGCAGTACCAGGAGCTCGCCTCCCGCGTCGACCACTGGCGCACCACCCTCAACAATGTCCTCGGCGTCCTGCGCCAGGAGCAGGCCAACGCCAAGACGGCGCGCGAGCGCGAGGCCCAGGAGCTGGAGCGCAAGCTTGCCAATGCCAGCAGCGGTTCCGGCAACCAGGGCGAGCGCCGCCGACAGCAGCGCGAGCGCACCGACAACGATGATTAAATGAGATTGGACCTATTTATTTAAATTCTCAGTACACATATCATCATGGGGGGCTATCATGTCCCGCCGTCAATACTACGGAAACGTCTTTTCGTAACCAAGTTGAACACGGTTGAGGGCCAAAAATTGCACGAGAAAAGGAATATCAGTATAAAGCGCGTTTCTTGTTCTTTTCTCTTTTCTGTGTGTTTCAGAGAACAGCAATGAGAGTATAGCGCATACCGGGGAGGGACGATTTCCATTACTTTCTTGTTTTGGCATGAATGAAACGAATGATACATGGAAAACATAAAAGGGAGAGGGTATCAGGCGGAAAATAGTCGATTGTTCAGAAGGACGTCGGCTTTTATTTCTGTCCACTTGCTATCATCTGTTCGGGATACCATTTCGGAATGGAGAAAAAGATGTGCAAGCTTGCTAAGGAGAGAGAGAGAATAAGGGAGTCCTTCCGGTTGTTATTTCTAGTTTTCCTCTCAAAACGGTTTACAGAGCGAATCAAGTATCAAGAAAAAAATTATAAGAGAACAACTGCAAACATATTTAATCACCAGTCATCATGTTGAAACTTGCTTGGACGTGAATTTGTCATGGAACAGGAAAAAGACATGATGCGATTTTTGCCGTAATCTCATGGTTAGCCAGTGTGATATCAAAAAATGTAGAGGAACCGACAATGAGAATAGAGAAGCCAGGAATGAAAATAGAGAAGCTAAGAATGGAAATAGAGAAGCCAACAGTCAAAAAGACTTTTCAGGACAAAAACGATGCCCCAAGATAGCAATATGAATCGTGGTATCCCCACGCGCCTCATACAATGCAAGTCTAATCCGCAAGAACCTGGCGCAGCATGACCAAAAAGTTGGCCTCGAGCTTGTGTACCTCGTGAATTTCGGGCTTGACCGGCTCACCCGCTCTCCGCCGAAGATTGTGCTGTTGCTTCTGCCTGCGGCGGCGCTCCGCCTCGATCGGATCCAGCTCGTCTTCCGCCTCCGCCTCAAGTTCATCCTCCGAGTCTTCCTCATGGTAATTGTTAAAGTCTTGAATATCTGCGCTATCGAGGCCAAAGTCGGAGACGTCAAAGCTCAGGCCCGTCACCAAACTACCACCCAAGCCGCCACCGCCCGTGTTGGACTCGGCGGCCATCTTTTGTCGCGTCTTGTCATTGTGCCACTTCTTACGGGCTTCTTGCCATGCAATCAGCTCATTGATTTCCTCGATGGCTTTTTCTTTGTCGATGGTGCCCGTGCTGACGCCGCCTTCGAAGAGAGCATTGACGTTGAGCTTGCCATTCGCGGGACCCTTGCGCAAGAACTCGAGGATCCCTTCAATCCACCCCATGAGCTGAGTGAAGAGTCCGTTGTCATGCGTGTGTACCTCGTGGACAAACTTGTAAAAGTTATGCTCGTGGCGCTGGCACAAGTCAATGAAAGCCTGAACTGTCTGGTTCGGATCTGCCGATGCGTCTTCCTCGCGGCACTTTTCCACCGTCTGGATAACGTCGTCAAAGAAGACGGCAAAGTCGGACACGCTATTATAGACGTTAGCTGACTTGTAGACCCGGACTAGCGGCTCATAGAAAATGGTAAACAGGTCCCGGAAGAGCTGCAGTGTGACGGGTTCCTCGACAAGGTTCAGCATCATGGTTTTGTCACGCTGGCGGGTGCACAGTTTGAGCATCTGCTTGAGATATGAAAAGAGCTCGGCACCCTGCTTGAGCTCCTCGTCAATGTTTTCCACGGCATTGTTGAAGGCGACGTAGGCATTAAAGAGGCGCTGGAACTGCGGCCCCGTCAACTCCGGCTCCAGCTGATCCGAGCGCAGAATGGTGACGACCAAATCTAAATTCTCATCTTCAGCCTCCTGGCGAATGGCAATCTTGACATGTTCCGGGGCAGTTGTATATTTCTGTAGCTTCTCCGAAAACACAGGATCACCAATCTTAGAGTTGAGGACGTCAATAGACTTCTGGAAGCTTTTAATCCCGTCATTCAGAGTCAGGGAGAAAATACGCTGTAGCAAGGAGCGCGTGCCAAAGGGCTGCGCCATGAACACGTCCAGGATGCCTGACATGACCGCAGCCGGGTTGGCAATGCGAATCACGTTCTTGATGATGCTATATGGCACCAGCGAGTGGATTCTGCGTGCCTGCGCAAACACTTCTGGAGAGTTATCCTCGGCCAGAAACAGGTGATAGATGACGGCAGCGACTTCGATGCGGAGCCACTCTGCAAACTTGCGATACTGAATGCTAAGATCGCCAATGGTTTTCTTCTCCTTGATTTCCTTGAAGAGCATGGTAAGGCCGTTACGCTCGACAATATCACGTCGAAACTGTTCCATATACTCGTCAAGCTCTGCCGCACGTTGCCGCGCGATTTCATAAAAGTTCTTTTGCTCTTCGACACGCTTCTCGTCCAATTTCTTGCGACGTAGAATGTCTTCCACATCTTCGTCAGTGGGTGTAATGGGGTCCGCCGTCAAGAATTGCTCCATGGCAGCGGTGTTGGCTACCTGCGGGTTGTGTAGCATGGAGCGAATAAAGGATCGCAAAGAAATTCTCTGCTTCTCGCGCCCCAGGACAACAGTCTATTACACGGTCAGCGGTCGACTTCGATTGAATTCCAAACCACGACATACCTCTCCATTGGCAGCAGGGTCGGGCGAAGCGCCGCCGGGGACCAGTCTCCCATCAGAAGATAAGCGAGGTGAGTTTCCGTTTCTAGAGGTGCTTGAATGGAGCGATGGAGAAGAGCCAGCTCTTTGGTGTGCAGCTGGAGCCAATCTAGCAGACGGCGCATCAGGCTCAACAGAGAGCCGAGTCAACCGCGTCGACACGGTGGACAAGCTAGCCCCATCGTCGGAATCAGCGGCACCACCAAAAGCAGACATGATGGTCGACGCCGTGGAACTAGACTTATTCTTCTTAGGCAGTGAGGGCAGGGCGCGGCCGGGCAGCTCGGTGCGGAGGCGTTTATGCAGACGAGCGAAATCGCCATAGCGGCGGGCGATAAAGTGCTCGAGTTCGCCCTTTTTCTTGACACGGAGGATAAATTCGGAGTGCTTGTGCTGGCGAATATTGCGTTTGACCGAGACCGTGCGGACAGCAGCGACGTTGACGTCCCAACCATTGATGTAATTACCCTCGGGAATGGTGTGCATAACACCGGTGTCGATGGCGCTGGCGTCAACAATGTCAATCTCGGAGAATCGAATGCGCTCCTCGAAACCCGACGTTGTGCCAATTCCAGACACCATCATGAGCTCGACCATCTTTTGCGCTTTTATGGCGAGCTTTTTGCGTTTTGTCTCTTCGAGGCGGTCTTCGGAGGAGGAGATGTTCTTGGTTGCAAAGGATTCAAGAAACTATGCGAGCATGTTTATTAGCACCCGGAGTTTCTATCAATTGCGAAGAGTTCATGGAGACGCACAACTTGCAGCTTGTCTTGCCAGAACTCCTTTTCGCGCGCCTTGTCAAGAAAGGGAAAGTCGCGGACATGGTGGACAAAGATGTATCGCAGAAGCGGCAGCTCGGATTCCTGCGGGGAGATCTCGCCGTGTTCAGATCGAAAGGGGGCGCCGAAGCGCTGAAGAGCAGTAGGCGAGTTGAGCTCGTTGATTTCGTATATGCTCTGCTCAGCCATGAGCTCTCGCTTGAGGTCTGTGTGATTTGAGAGTCAGTATTTGAGCAAGAGTTGGGTTTGCGGGGGGGCAAGCTGGAGCTACTGACAATGTTCCTGCTTTCCCGTGAGGGACTGTCCCTCGGGGGGTTGTTCGGTGGATCTGGTCTTGGTCATTTTCAAGGGAGCGCCATCTTCGACGGCGACGGCCTCGACGAGGGTTTCTTGGTTGTCGACGGCCATGGCTGATGTGATGAGTGACGGCCCTGGTAGTCTCGGCTTCGCTCGGTATTGTGGATGAGGCGCGGCTCGTCTTTCTGTTTGTCTCGGTCTCGTGGTCAAGACAGTACCTCGGGGTATTTTGCGCAGCTCAAAGCTCAGGGGTTTGAGGAGATATCACAGGATAGTGAAAGAAGAGAATCTCACAGCAAAGGAGAAAGGGCGGTAATGATGTGGAGGCTTGGTAGGAGCTTACTCCAGCAACGGGAAACAACAGACTGGTAGGTATCAAAATCGGTAGGTGAGCGCGATGGACGACGAAGCAAACATAGCAAACGTAGCAAACGTAGCAAAAAAGAAATCAATTCGGTAGGAGGGAAGGACCGTTCAAGATATTACAGAAGCCCGGTCCGTCTCCCTTGTGTTCCGTGGTGGAATTCTTGAGAGAATGAAAAAAAACCCTTCGCGATGAAGCGGCGAACTGGGAGTGTAATAAGCTGGGGAAGCTTTCTGACAGCGCCTGCCCAAGCACCTTGCTCAGCCTGAGTCTGCCCCTCATTGATGTGGCTGGTTTTACCGCATTGCGGCGGTTCAGCGGGGATTGAAGTGGGGGTAATACTAACTACCTAGGTACTCATTATACGGCCAGCTGCGCCCATTGTCTCGCCTCGACTCTGTCTTTGACCTTTGTAATAAGCTTGGTGGCGTTTGGTTTTGTCATCTCTTCTCTCTTTTTACTCCTTATTCGTTTCAACAATTCAGACATTTTGAAAATACATTTCCTGTGTTACTCGACACTGGTGTTTCAGCTTTGGCCTGCCAACTGTCATCGGCATCTCCTCACCCCCTCCTCCACTCTTCGCTTTTTCGGCCGCATGTGCCCATCGTCATCCCACATCCAGAGTCTACATACCTAGGCTATGACGTCCTCCAGCAGGCTTTGTTATTAGCGTCCCTTCACACAACTGCATTACATCTCCAAGCCCCCTTTGTCATCCTGCGCATGCCTCATACAGGACAGCATTATGCATGCCACAGTCGATTCGCCGTCTCCCGTAGGGAATAGCCAAAATCCTCGCACTAATTACCGCTGGAGCACGGTCGGCCAACTTTCAATCCCGAATCAATGCCCTTTTCCGCTAGCCGCCCTCTCGCTCGGCCAACATGCCCCCATTGCCAGGCTCGGTTGCGCCCGGCGCCCAACTCTGGCGCCCGTTTGCAGTCCGGCTGCTACCTCTTAATCATCACCCAGGAACTGCCAAACTCACCAAATCCCATGACATGCTCGTCAACTACCATAAAATAAGGCGCATTTCGCCTATTCTATCTCTGTGCCTATTCACTTCGCCCAATTGGGACATTCGAAAAGACGAAAAGCCCTGTGGCTCGGCCAAGCTTACGCGCCCTTGGCACCGAGGGGCAGTGCGCCAGCCGCAGACAAGGACTATTAGAGAGCCACGGACAACGACGTGTACAATGTGGTCCTCGGTGCTCGTCATTAGGTATTTTATTCGCGTCTTGATTCTGCACTGCCTTCCCGCGTAGTCACAAGTCACGCCTGCAGCTGCGGCCTACCAGTGCCCAAAAAAAAAGAAGAGAGAGAAACAAGTTGGGCGCGCGCGCTCCCATGTCCAACATGCGCAGGCATGTAGACGCCGAAATGCCCGCCTGGGTTGCGTCAAGCAATCTGACATGGCATGACAGCCAGTCCTTTGTGCAACATGTTGGAATTTTTGCATTTCATGCAGTCGTCCTGGTGGCTTCATACGCTCTGGTGCTTGCAATCTTACGACATTGTTTATCTGTAAAGACAAATAAGTCGCACCGGCCATGGCCTGTAATCTCCTACGCAGCATTGACAATTATCTGCCTCAAGGCCTCTGATTGGTAATTTCAATTCGAATTGCGTAAACACAGAAAGGGGTATAGTATGCAGTATATATGGCCCGTCAAAGGCTGCTGGCAAAAGCCTAGACCTTGACCTCATTTCCGCCCAAAAAAAATAGATGACACTTTACTTATGCAAGATGCAACGAAACAATGATAAACAGACGGTACTTCCCCACTTGCCGTTGAAACGGCTTTCCACAATACGCCTCTGGCAACCCGACAACTTCAGCTCAACTCCGTCGTGGCAGTGGTAGTGGCAGTGACAGTGGCCGTGGCCGTGGCCGTGGCCCAGCGCGTGACGTTCCGCTGCAGCCAGCTCGGCGCTGCCGAAGAGGCTGGCCCCCGGCGCCAAACGTTGTAACGAGCGGCGGAGTTGCCAATATCGAATAGTATTACTCTTTTCGGTATCATCATTTCCCAACGTGAGAATGAAATAAGACTCATTCGTCTGGTTCATTTCCTTCTTCAGAGCTCGTCGAATGCACGCAAGTGATCCCTTCCCCGCGCAGGCGTCTTCCACTGGATCCTCGTCTGCGCTTCCGTGCCTTCGGGCCCCGGCGGCTGCCTCGAGTCAGAGGCATTCAACGGCTCGAGGATCGAAATGGCGCGGCCCAGGTTGTCCGTTGGCCCGATGCCCGGCGCCGCCGCGTCATGCGAGGAGCTGCTCACCGTCCACATGAGGACAATCAGCACCAGCGCGGCGACCGACATGACGGACCAGATGATCTTGAGCCTGCGCCGCGTACTCTCCTGCCACTGGCGGTCCGCCCGCTCCCATTTCTCGATCCGCTGCCGCACCGTGTCCACCCGGTCGCTCAGCGTCTTTACCCTGGCGCGGCCCTTGTTGATGCGCTTCTGTAGCGATGCCACCTTTGTCTGGTGGTTCTGAAAGTGGCCCATGGCGCCCAGCTGCGTCGCAATCTCGTTCTCCAGCCCACGCGAGTCCTTTTCGAACGTGTCATATGTTGCGTGCGACGTCTCGGCCAGCCCCTTGAGCGACGTAATCGTAGAGTGCAAGGCGCTCATTTTCTCGAGCACAGCGTAGTAGGCATCGTCGAGTTGTCGAGAGGCATTGGCCGAGAAGTCGTTGAGTTCGACGAGTGACTGTGTCAGGGTCCTGTTCCTTGTTCGTTAGCCACTGTCTACTCCAGAACACGCCATGTCTTTCCCGGCGTATTGACGCACTCAGTACTGCCAGCGATTCTCGCCTGATTCTTCCGCAGCTGAGCATTGCGACTTTCTGTCGAGCTCGCTCTTTGCTCCTCCTCCCTGCCATTGTTCTCCCTGGCAGATGGTGGTGCGAGTTGTGGATTCAGCACGCTGCCTCGCCTGCTCTGGTCAGGACTCATGGCGGGAGAGAAGTTGCTGCCACGCGGTATGTCGAGAGACATCCGAGCATCGCCGCCCGGAGCGAGAGGCGGTTGGCGTTGATGGCGGTTGGCGCTGCTACCCGCCACGGCGCTTCCTTCACCGTGGTTGCCGTTGCCCAGGCGGTCCTTACGTCGGCCAGATTTGCCCGGAGATGTAAACTCGGATAGCGACCGCTTGATCTGATGGCGTCGCGTTGGCGATGTCGTTTTTTGAGGCGAGGCGGCGTCGTTGGTGCTGGACATGACTTGACTTGTCCTGGGAAGACGAAGACTCGCGGCGTCTGCGTGGCCCGACGCCCCCGAGACAGTGTATATGCGACCAATATGATTGTCTCGTGCTGCTTTTATGGTGTTTAATTGCTCGCTGCGTTGTAGATGGCTTGTTCTCGGTACAGAAAAGGTTTGGGTTCAGCGGAGCTCGCCCGTGGCCAGCTGCTCTGGAATCCGAATGAACACCCCAAAAGCCCCTCCCAGGTACCTTGGTGGCGACAGCGGAGACAAAGTACCCGTCCACGCCATCCAACCCGTCGTCTCATATCTTCACATGCCAAAGCAGCCAGGCCTTGTCTCAGCCCAGGCATGATAACATATTTGTACTAGCGTTGGCCAGGTGGTAATTTGTAACTGAAAATGAAACGCTCATCTTCGAATCATCAAGATTGAAATTTCTATTTTTAGTCTTCCCATTCTTTTATTGTTCATTCCGAAGCCCCAAAAAGTGATGCAAAACATGCCCAACGCCTGCCTTTGTGATTGCCAATGTATGTACGGGTCAATGTCAAAACAAGATGAATAAAGGAAAAGGAAAGAGAGAACTCCCAAAATCGTACGGAATGCATCGTAGCAGTATACCACACGTCAATCCGAGCGACTGCAGCGGCTCACAAGAATGAGGTCGTCATTTTGGTTCATCTCTCCACATCACGCCCAGGTGAAGTTATTTTGCGCCTGTGGCGGCGGCGTCAAGTTCCATAAATACCCTGCAGCGAGAGGAAGCTAGTCGAGGATTCGGCATCCAGTAGGGCAGTGACCTCGCCCCGAAAGCGCGATTGTCGATACCTCGGTGTTGTCGGTCTGGTCAAGTGCTCGTCGCCATAACCGCTCAAGAGTTGATGAGCTTGTTGCGCTTCTCCTTGCGTTTGAGACGCTCGACGCGCTTCTTGTGCATCTTTTCCGCCAGTTTCTCGTATCTCTCCTTTTCTGCCTTCTTGGCTCGTTTCTCGCGAATCGCATCCACCTTGCGCTGTGGGACGTTAGTTATGGACAGTGTGCAAAGTGCGCCAAACGCTTTTTCCGTACCTGGCGCTCTTCCTTCTTCTCCGTTTTCATTTCATTTTCCTTGGCCTTCATCTGCGCCATGAGCGCACGCTCCTTGGTGCGCTTCTCGTACGAGGTCAGGCCTGCGGTCGGGCGGAAAGCCTTTTTCGGCGCATGCCACTGCTTGCCTGTCCACCAAGTCAGCGTTGGAGCACTGCTGCACGCTCGCGAGGAATCTACCATTTTTCCTCATACCCAAGGGCTTCTCAGCCTGGGTTAGTTCGGGCAGGGGTGTGGTTTCCGTCATGTTTCTGCGGTTGTTGGGCAGCTTGGAAAGAGTCTGTATCAGCATGCAACCACCACCGCAAATCTGGTCGACGCCGTCTTGATTTTTTTTCTGCCGCCTGATAAGCCATTGGGTGAGGAACCGACGCAATGGGCAAGGGCGGTGTGGGGAGCTGGCACTGATAACCTGGAAACGCTTGAATCTGGAAATTTTCGGATTTTGGAAGAGTTGGTTTTGATTGTTTCGCGAAAATAGCTCATGTGCAATATTAGAGGCTTCTGCTTCCTCCGTTTTTTCTGTTACTATGTATATCTATAGAAATCTTGTTCGATCTCCGTTTGCGTGAGTGAAGCCTGCGGACAAATCCACCACAGCAGCGGAGATGCCAAAAGACGCGGCTGACCCAACAGGCAAATGTAAACACTACAAAAATCGTCCAACAGTTTAAAAAAAGAAACCACTATACGAGCCGGTTCGGCCCACGGCTAGTTCTATGTAAGCGCCGCCTATTGATCAGACCGGCTCCATATCGATTGGCATGTTTCGCACACTGGCAACTTGATTTGACGGGATAGTCAAACTTCTTTACCTGGCCACGGAAATTAGGAATGGGCAAGGTTTTCCTGTGACAGGATTATTCCATTGTTGTCCCTGGCCTTGGCAAGTGAGATGCTGTGGATTAAGATTGGTCGTCTCACGCCCACTTCGATTTCACGATGAAGCGCCTGCACAACTTAAGCGATGTGATCTCACAATCTCATACACAGCCGCAGAAATGAACCGAGCGTGTTATCAATAATTGGATTGAAGTGGCAACAGGGCACGCGAGGGATGGAATAATACAAGTCCGCATTATCATGAAGTCGATAATGTCCCACAGTCGAACGCAGGATCGAAGCAAAGGGAGACTCGAAAAGCCCTGTTGCAATAATCTCTACAATGCTGCTTGCCAGATGCGCCCTGTAGATCAAGCAAGACAAGAGTGACCAGAGTGATGTGAAAAGCAGGGTTTCCCTTTGGCTGCACACGGCGACGGGAAATGGCACTGGGCCGGGCGAGGAGGAAGCGTCATGGGCTTAATTTACCACCCCGGGCGAAACCAGGTTAAGATTTCGATCTGACGTCTCTTCAGGACGGGGGAGCCGCTACCGGGATAGTACATATCGTCGCTAACAACAGCTGAGCCCACGTCATCCGCAGGGATTGTGGAAGATCACGGCCCGTCAAAGTATTGGCAGATGTCAGGTTGCGGTGGTAGATAAGTCTGTGTGTTTTGCGGCACTCAGTAGGCGCGGCAGTGCTGAGCAGGGTAATCAACATGGTGTGCGCAAACAGTTTCTCGTCGGCCGATGAAAGCAGGCAAGCCAAATCTTGACATTCGACGTCGCGACAAAGGCCCGCTACTGACGCGCAGCGGAGCGACTGTACATTACATGGCTGCATCCGCAAGCGCTGGACAGACGGCTCAACCATTTGACAAGCCAGAAAGTGATGCGAGCAGTGCATAACAATAACTTGGCTGAGCCTGTATTCGTACTACTGGAAAATAGCAGAGCTCACGAAACGTCGAAACCTCAGTAGCGCCGACCAGGGACAGGGGCATGGGTGAGGGACGAACTGGGGCGCTTCCTTGCAGAATAGCGCATTGCGATTTGCGCAGAGTCAATTCCACCAGTATCCACTGCAATTAAAAAAGAAGGAAGTCGATCCTGGCAAAAATCCCAAAATGCCCCAAAGGGGTCACGGTCATCCAAGCCACAAGTCCCACGTCGTGACGCATTCGGAAACTGTACTTGGCCGGTGCCGTTTATTAGGTAGTTCTCGTATTGGGGGGGGAGGAGGAGGAGGAG
>JAPFSE010000825.1:0-51805 GCA_030777785.1 Beauveria caledonica | reverse complement strand
CCTGCCTGCCTGCCTGCCTGCAGCGCACGACCAAGTTCGGCTGTCGCCGTGAGAGGCCCTTGCAAATATGGGCTCCCGCACGTGGCTTTTCAGTGGCCATTTGCGAGCGCCGTTGCAGCATGCCATTTGCCATTTGGCGTCTGATGTCGTGCATTGCAGCGGCTCAACCTGAATCGGTGCGTCGCAGCTGCCGTTTGGGACGTGTTTCGCTTGCCACGGACGGGCCAGGACGGCCAATCCGTGGCCCCAGGTTGTAAAACGAACTGCGAGATTACCAAGAAAAGAAAACAAAGAGAGCCTCTGTGTTCTGTATAGACGTCAACTCTAGTTATGTGCGACCCTGATCGGTACATGACTGTTAAGCAGCCCCTGTAGGGATCGAGTCGGAGCGCTGGAAAGACGCAGTTTAATTGCCAGTTTTTGTGTACCTACCTATGCATGGTCCCTCACAGCACACGCCGTTGAAAGCACGCCAATGCGCGCACAACCATTAGGTAGTACCTGCGTGATAGGTAATAGACAGCGAGCAGATTTAGCAAGGTAACAAAACGATGGAATCAAGTACAGGCTCGTTGCTGAATGATCAACATTTATTTTCCACTTATTTTGGTCACATGAATATGCTGCTTTCTCGATAAATAACCATCCACGCCTGCAACTCCAGGATTGTCTGCATCTGGAAGCAACATGACAGGTCATCTTCGAATGTAGTGCAAGGTCCTCTGCGGTTTATAGGCGCTGTCTCATCGGCTGCAGCTGGTAACTGCGGCTGAAGTTGCCCCGCGATTGAAACCAACTATCCGTGATACCAGTACACCGTATCACCACATTGCCGGCTATCTGTTACAAACGCCAATGGTAAATCCCATGTAGCATCGGCTCGGCTGTATTTGTTTCATGCAATCTGATGCCTCTCTACAAACTCTGATTTGCAAAGACGAGCTTCGGGACCAAGCTTGTCAAAGGTGCATGACAAGCCAGCGTTGTTTGCTCGTGAGGGCAAACGCAAAAGGCTGCGAGTGCGAGTGCGAGTGCGAGGACCGAGACTTGCTTCTTCTGGTTGCAACAAGCAAGTCATTGCGTCACTTTGACAAAACTGGCTTGCGTATGCATCTCGGCACCCAAACATGACGCGGTTCCTGCAGCCTAGAGCTCGAGAAAACAACTGGCCAGAGTCGCCCAGTGAGCCATGTGACTTGTAGTTACCCGGGCCACCCCTTGTTGGAGCAAGCGCGCTCTGCCACGTATTCTCTGCGGCATCCGCGAATCATGCGCTGGGGATGCGTACTGGCAGGCCGAGTCGCACGCAATTCGACTTGCAAACGCAACCCAGGACAAGATGGTCTGGAGGTGTGCGAGGGCATAAGGCTGGAGGCCCAATGACATTGCGCTGGCGCAGCCCCCAACAGTATGGCGTCTACAACGCGGCACGCCCAGCGTCAGCTACCGCATCGCTGGACTTGTTATTCGTACGCCTGTCCAGCTTACACCACCCGGCATGTTGGGCTGGGCCTTGCTCTGACGACAAATAGGCTTCCGTTTCGGCACATCAACCCTCACGGACAATGCAGCCCAACGCCCGGCACAGGTCCGTGTTGAGTTGGTGCCGAAGTTACAAACGCAGCATTACGGCCAGAGTAGGAGGGCTGTGCAATTGGGTTCTTATGATATCGCTGTCTGCTTGGAGAATGAAGACAAGTTTCGAGCAAGCTGTGGCTGTGTGCTGGCTAGGCCACTACTAGTGCTCATAAGCCAAGCAGCCAGCCAGAATGAGTTGCAAGAGTAATTGTACAGGAAAACCAGGACATGCAAGTCACCAGTGAGTGCGAGACAGCTGTCACGCCACATGCTTCATTATGCGAACAGCGCAGGCGCCACGTCAGTCTACCAAGGCGCACAGCGCAGACCTTTTTTTTTTTTTTTTCGCCTTATCGCCATGGCAAGCAACGTATCGCGTGAACCAAGACGACCAAAACCATGCTCTGCTCCAAGCAAGCGATGGCCGGGTAGAACTGCCCGCTGGCCCCCCCCTCTGGGCGACCGAAAAGGTTAGTTTTACTGATAGGATGGGCCAAGCCTCGGACGGGGAAGGCGGAACGGCAATGCCCACCAGCGGGCAGACTCCAGCCAGGCTCCTCCCGTCTAACTAGTTAGTTAGGGCGCCTTTTGTGGCAAGAAGAGAAGGAGCGCTTGCCCTGGTTGAGCTGCACGAGGGCAAGAAGGGAAAAGCGAACCCGACCCAGTGGGAAGGTGGGAAGACGGATCGGCACACCTAGGCGGCCAGGCACGACGAACCCGCAGCGCCAAACTCTTGGGCCACAGGAAGACGTGGGCCCTCTGGTGATGGCAGTTTCATACTTTGTACAGAAGCATCATGACGATGACCCGGCGCTTTCGACAAGTCACCGGGACCGGTATCATGACAACTGGCGCTCTTGATGACGTTGGAATCGGGGGAAACGTACTGGTTACCGCCTTGGTCCGCTGGGAAGCAATGAAAGCTCAATGTCGGTCTCGCACGCCTCATTGGCAGGCACATGACCGTCTCGGCGCCAGCAAAGGCCGGCCAGTCAGTTTATTACTGGGTAGGTACGTGGTCTTCCTGGCTCCTCCTCCGCGCCCAAAGAAGGGACACAGATACAATGATACAACGGCTGGGACCAGTCCTGTCAGGTTAATGGGCTGACGGGCCACACAGCAGGTCCCAAAGTTCCCCTTTCATTCAATCCCCCTGTTCGAAGGAGACCCGACGAGTGGGAAATTGCCCACACCCCCCCAATACGGCTTAAACTCAGGGACGACGGGCAGGGAGGGGGGCCTTAAAGTGCTTTGACCCGGGGACAATGGGCGCCGCATTATCCATTTTGTTTTATTTCTTTTTTAAATTGTTCCCGGCACAGACCAGTTTTCCTTCTTTTGGCTTTCTTTTGTCCCTTTACTTCCTTCCTTGGGCTTGTCAGGCCAAGAGGACGGGCCACATACGCCCCCAATGCCTTGGTATTATGACTCTGTCTGCTCACACCCCCCCCCTTAACTCAAGCAAAGGCACGCAACTGTTGGCGCAGCCAGACCTTGTCTTTTTCTTTTTCTTTTTTTTTTACTCTGTTACTTTCCATTCTTTACAAAAGCTCACGTCTCCCTCCTGTCGCTCCTTTACCTTTTCTTTCGTATCGCTCTAACTATTCACTCTGTATTATTTGTGCTTCCCTAATACCCAGCGCGTTCTCTTGATTTCAGCGATTCACTGTCAATTGTCTGCTCGGCCCGCCTCTCTGGATTTCGGGCTTTTACCTATACATACCGCAAACCACTTACACCCCCTTTAATCTGCTTGCCAACCGTGCAATTCACGCCTACAAGCTCGAAGCGACTATTGTCCCAGCTTCTCGTTCGCCTATTCACGCCTGTCCGAGATATTCGCATCCAGCGCCGACCCAACTTGAGCAGCGCGTCGCCTGCCTTGTCACCTCGGAAATATTGTTTGCCATACGCAGCTCTGAACATCGGCTTCAATAACAGCACCTGTCATTGCTCGGATCACCTTACGGTCCGCAAAGCCGTATTCACATTCGCAGTCAAAGCGAACAGCCAGTCGCCAACCTTCATCTTCCCCAGAAACAGCGAAGCACTCGTCTCGTGTTGCCCGAATCAACGCGCCGGTGCCGATTGACTCCCGCCTCGCAATTGACGACTTGCTCAGCACCCGCCCTGACACCAATTCTGTCCAATATTATTGGCAACACTGACATTCTGGCCGTTGTTCGGCTCTCTTCCCGGCTCTCTCCCGCATTAGCCATCATTCTCTCCGGTGCTACCTGAACGGCTTCTGGAAATCCGTCACACTCGATCGAGGAGGTGAGTGAATGAATCGAGTTTGCCTTCGCTTTCCCTAGTTCTTTGACTTCAATCAACGGAACGGTGACGTTTGACCAAAAACAACACGTCACTGTCGTCGTGCTGCTGTCTGCTTTTCCTATAAAACTCGCCGTCCTGCAACAAGCAGAAACGACTTGCTAACTTCATCTTCAGCAACACCACACTTTCGTCTACCAGAGACCAACCCAATTCGCACACTCGCTATCCTCTCGCAACTGTCCTTCATCAAACCGCCAAAATGATTCACGACGGCTGCGAATTGGTTAACATGGGCCGTGGAGGCTACGACACGACCAATCTGCCAAAGCCCAGGCCAGTCGCGCCCAAGCCCAAGCCCGCGTCCCAGCCCAAGGCCAACCCTCAGTCCGCCAACCTTCCTCTAAGAAAATAAGTCAGCCTGGGCTCAGTTGGCTGAGATGCAGGCAAGCGAAACAGCATCGCGTGTCGTGTCGCACCAGCTCGCCTTCAGATCCACTACCCCTGGCAACGTCTGTTGACATTTCGACTCTACCACCACCTGTCTTTTACGCCTTTTGTTTTCTTTTCAGCGATACGGCTTGTTCGTTTCGCTCTTGTTTTTCCTTCTGTCGACGATACACTACAGGCTCGCTGCCAGTCCTTGCTTAATAGCATCAGGATATGTTCTGGGATATTTGCTTTTTACTTGACACTACCAAAATGAGCGCGTGCGACGTTTGACCATAGACGGATTTGGACCAAGAACTTGTTACCTTTTTGTCTTTCTCTCTTTTCGCCTCGTCTGCGAGGGGTCTTTGGATTGCCGGACCGACATATTTTCCTCGTCACTCACCAACTTGCCCTCGTCAACTTGTCATCTTTTCGCGACAGGGCAAGACAAGACGCCAACTACCCGCGACCCAGGGAACACGATGGAATGCAACATGCTCGCGACATGTCTTGGAATGGGCACCCTTTCCCCACCTCATATGGGCCGGGTCGCGACGTTGGGTGTGAATGATGAATGGAAAGGGCCAGTCAGATTACTGAAAATGGCCGCCAATGGTTCACTTTTTTTATTTTTCTACCTTGTTTTGGGAACGCGATTTGAAGGGTCTTGGACCAAGTTTGGGGACAAGCGCAATATGCCTGCAGGTCTTTTGATCATGAATCTGGATCATGTCTTGTGCTTTTCCAGCAACAGCTTCTGGATGGCATTGATTCTTGTTCATGATCAACCATCGACGCGCCGTTGGCCAAAACCACCTTGCGCCGTCGAGGGTAAGAGAGGACGAACTGCGGTTTTGTACTATTTTGTTGTTTTCCTATCTGTACTTTTACCCCCACTGGCTCACAGAACATTTAGACGGGAAGCAGAGTGCAAGAGCTCTTGGTTTGCGAGAATCCTTTGTTGTTTTTACTGTATTTTCCTTTAGCACATGAGATAGACTATCGCATTTAGACATGAATTAAACCCATTGCATATTACAATTTGTTCGTCTCGACAAGCGCCATCAGATGCCTCATGTGGATAGTAACCATCTCACGGACCATGCCATGGGGAAACACAGAAGGGTTCGCTCGCGTGGCGACGCTTGGCAACGACGCTGTGGCACCTCCAATCCCCGATATGGATGATTACACGTTAAAGTCAATCCTGTGTCACCGCGGTAAAGCAAAGACACAGTGTCACTTGTCAGTACTCTACAATGGCAGACAGGCGGGCGGGAAACAGCAAGTCTAAGCTGCGCATTCGTGGGACTGCTGCGAGTTTCTGGCCACCCTGCAGAAAAAAAAAAACTTCATTTTTCGAGTAAAGCTTAGTATGTACTAGGCCACCCGGATTCCGGGATGAGACGGCGATTGTGCTAATAAACTCGATCAAGTTTCGGTGACCCCAGTGCCCAGTTCACTAGCCCATTGTCTTGGAAACCGAGATTGGCTCATGCACGGGTCAAGTATTACCGACATGCCGGGACGTCACGACAATTGGATTTAGTTTTTTTTTTTTTTCTTCTTTTTCTCCGATGCGAAATGCAAGTAGCAGAAAACACAGTACGCCACCCCGGCTGGGAGCGACAAAAAAGCAAAAATAGAGGGAGAAAACTGACAACGGAACGGGAAGAGAACGGCTACGGGGAACACCCGCCGTGGGGATCCATCCCCTTTGGCAGATCCAAGAGACTCAACGCCACCCGCAAAGAAGGAGCAAAAGGCCGATGCGAAAGGAGGAAACGAAGTGGAAGACGAGAAGAGGAGACGAGGGAGGTGGCGTAAAGGCGGGGGAGGGGTGTGTAGTCAAGGGAGGGAGACGAGAGAATAGGAAGACGGGATTCACTCGGACGTCTTCTTCTCTCCGGCTGAGGACACGAAGCGGATTTTGGGGGTTCAACAATCTTGAGGTGTTTCCCATGGTGTCGATAGCTGCATTCTATTGATGGAAAAGGCCTACTTCAGTACTGATCGTTCACTAGACTAGACCAATCATACAATACAGTAGCCGAAAATGGTTGCCATGTCAAGTAAGCCAGGCGACAGAGACCACCTGCTGTCCTTTTTATTTTTGTTTTCCCCGTCTTGAAATATCTTTTCTTTTCTTGATCGTCACCAATCTCATTTCTCGGCGGAAAGACGAAGCCCTCACGATGGCGCCAAACATGGCATTCCCCGACATGAGCTGAAAAAAAAAAAAAAAGGTACCTTGCCAGACAGTGTGGTACCACCAACCGGGCAAACAAGTCGCGCCACTAAACCACTCTAAACAATTGGGAAGCGAGAAAAGGTAACCCCGGAATGCGGCAAAGTCATCCATTTGAGACCCGTCACTTTTCTGAATTCCTTGTTCCGGTAATAAGTTTGACGGCATGTTCGAGATGGCCAAGCTTAAAAAGTGACTCATCCAGAGCTGAGTGGTGTAAATCTGACGAGGTGCAGTCTCACAGAACTTCTCAGACGTGGTGCTTTAGGCCCCATGCTATTCTTGGTGGTGACCGATCTGTACTACATGGTGACCACAAAGACGGCGGGCTTTGTAGGCTATCGACTTGTCCCGCTCCAATAGTATAAGAGCAAGAACAACCACCCTCGTCTTGATCGCAATGTGTGAGTTGTGTTCCCTTTTTCGGCATGGCCCAAGCCACTCGGCGATCATTTCTTTGTTCATAAAGAGGCTTGAGCTGACAGCCGCGACTCTAAAAAAAGCAACCGCTTTGCAGGACTTACTAAACCGCCTTTGATCCAAGCTACTGGGACTTGAAACAGGAGCAAATGACAAAAGAAAAGAGATTGAATAAGAAGAAGAAGAAAAAACAGAAGGAAAAAAGAAACAGTATAGTATGAACCACTTGATATACATATGCAGTCTGTGCAAAGCAAATCGACCGAGACAAGCACTAGCAATCAGGGTTGAGATCGAAAAGCAATTCTCGAGGAGCTACTTTGCTTTTCTTGACAAGAAAGGGGGGTGGGAATAATAAAATCAATCATGCGTAAGAGTGTACACTCCAGAGAACGAGCCCCTGGCATCTGGTCTTTTCTCGGTCGACCAATATTGATATCGTATGTGTCTATTCACGTCTTATGCAAGCCTCTATCCACAATACTGAATCAGGATTGGGATGACAAATCACAAGGTCAATGGGCGCTCAAGATCCATCTGTAAACCGACTGAAAGCTGTGGTACCTGCTCATAGTTGGATTGGCGAAGGCACAATCGCGTTTCATGAAGAGTCTGCAGGCAACAACAGCAACAACGACATTAGCATCTGCGCAAAGAATCCCGTTTTCAATCTGCCACACACACACACACACACACACACACACACACACACTCTCTCTCTCTCTCTCTCTCTCGTCGGGGTCGGTCAGCTTACCTGCAAGAAGCTCGGGCTCTGATATCTCCTCATCACCTGCAAGAATGCCCACGACATGGCACCCTCATTGACGCCGCCAATGTTGGCATCCGCGCTCGTCTGGTCATCGCGGCAGCCCGAGAACATGGTCACCATCTTGTGCTCCTGCCGGTACATGGCGCTGTCCTCGTCCTCGCCGAGGCCCTCGGCCTGCTGCTCCTCGCCCATGTGCTTGAAGGAGCGGAAAAAGGACGTGGCGCCCGCGTACAGGTCCTGCGCCTCGGCGAACTTGTTGAAGCTGAAGCCGCCGCGCAGGAGGTCGGACGCTTCGCTCATCAGGTGCATGCCCTGGCGGATATTGTCAACCAGGCTGACGTTGCCCTCGTCGTCCGTCTTGTACACGTAGGGCAGCTCGAGGGCGGAACCGGAGTGGCAGCAGTCGAGGATGGCAAACAGCGTGCTGTTGGGCGGCATGCGGGAGACGAGGTGCTGATGGAGCGTGTCCGAGTCAAGCTGCCCGCGCTCTTCAAAGTCGGCCGTGCAGATTGTGTCCAGTATGCCCGAGGGTCGCTGGCCGGTTGGGTCGCGGACCTGCCCGCCGTGCCCAGAGTAGTGGAAGAAGTTGCAGGTTCCGGGCTCGCTGACGAGCCAATCAATGGCAGCCTGCAGAGTCAGCTATGGAATTGGCATACATTATTCAGAGTCGTCACCCTCACCAGCATGTTATGTCCGCTGGGGTAGTACATGCCCCCCAAGTCATCTCTTAATATGACTTGAGACCGAGGATCCGATGGGTAGCCTCGGTAGCTGAGGAACTCGGCTATATTCTCGACATCTCGGTGGCAGCCGTTCAGCTGATGATTACTCCCCAGGTAATTGATGCCAATGAGCAAAGACTTTTTGCGCACTTCCATGATGGCGGTCGGCGTTGGGGCTGCGCTCGTTTGTTTCCGGCGCATTCTAGTGTGGCTTGAAATTTGCTGACGTAGTGAGGGGTGCATCGTTGCGCTGCCACACTCGGATGAGGTAATCTTGCGGGCTGCGGCATGCAGATTCTATGAACAGGCAACGAGGTCTATTGGAGTGCAAACAAGTCACTGAGACCTCAAATCGCAGACTGTGTCCATCTTTTGCCCCTGCAAGTCTTGCATGGCCGCCATGTTTGGAGGTGGCTGGGTGGAAAGAGCGTGATCAGTATGCGCGTCTGATACCACGCGTAGACTGAAGTGGTGATCGGACCGTTTGAACCTCTCGTGCGAATCATTGCCAGAATGCCATGTAGCATGCAAAGGTTGAGCAGCCGTGCTCTAGCCCAGGCACAACTCCTTTCGAAATGCGTACTCGCCAAGATGGCCGCGCCGATCGCATCAAATGCCTCAACGACAGACAATGTTGCCAATCCTGTACTGCAGACTTTCGGACGTTGATGACATTTAACCCTGTATAGAACCTAGAGTTGTATGGTCGGGGCAATTTGATTTGATAATGAATTTGCCCCGGTCTTGGCATATCGAGATGAGTATTCTTGGCACCAGTGCTAAGAGTGGCTTGACGAGTGGCGACCGCCTCTGACCATTTGCCATCTTTTGCTGTAATTTGCGAGAGAATCAAGAGAAAACAGTCTAGAAACAAACATGCCCGCTTACAAAGTGCTCAAAGAATCGGGGCGCGACTTTCAACTTGCAGCAGGCCGCTGATGTAGGCATTTTGTTCCATGCAGTCTTATCCGTCAATGCTTATTTATTGATTGAAATGTCTCCATGAAATAACATCCGGGTTCTTGTCGCCCAATATTCTGAGACACAGCTCACATTTCATGGGTCTTCTTTGGCTACTACTCTCGGTTGCATCTACTTTAGGACTCAACCGATGCGGCGTGAGCCTTGGCTGCCATTCATCAACGCCACAGTCTTGGCGCAGATTTGAACAGCGCGCAGTACTTTGTACGTATTCGCCTGGGAGGCGACGGAACAAATAAATAGGATCAAGTGAGACGAGACAGGCCGCCTCGAGCTGCCTGCCCATGAAAGACAATAGTCAGGGTCCCCCCCTTACAAACTGTAAGCGGGCACAATAAACAGCTAGCAGTGGTACGGAATGAAACGTCTTGGCAGGAAGCTCCTTCAATATAGATTCGGCTAGAGGCAGCGGAATAAAAAAAAAAGTCAGCACACTTGTAAGCAAAGACAACTGATTTGCCCGCAATTTACGTCACAGTTCCATATCACCGTGCAGATTCTATACCAATATGGGCAAAAGGACGGCATCGGGGAACAGCGCGGGGTCGACGTGCTACGTTACGAAGTTGAGCCGCATACGACTACTTATTGGCAATAACGGCCGAGAAGAACTTCGATGAGGCTTCAATCTGCGTTCCTACATACCGACAGTCCTACGGAGCCAGAAGTCGCTTGGTGTGGTAAAGGCTCGATCCGTTCGCCAGGGGCGCAACAAAGGCCGCAGGGCGGCCTGGGTATAAGCAGAATCGGGTAGTCGCCGGATATTCAAGCCGATTGATGAATGCATAAGAGCCGTCGACTACCCCATCCTTCGGCATCGGAAGATGCCAATAACGGACTATTTCTGGAGACATCTGCATGTCAGGTACCAGGGTGCCTCCAGCCATGGCCCATAGGCTATTGCTTATCATGGAAATTGGACGGAAACCTGCAAACCTTGGTGGATGTCAGTCTGCATCTGGTCACAGGGCTAGCTTCTTGGCCTCATTACAGAATCCATCTGTGTTCCCGCAGCTCTGCTCAATACGTTGTTGCCAGCTATATATATTGAGGCTGCTGTTTGCCTTGTCAAGTCTCGGTACTCTTCTTCTTTCCCTTTTTCAGGTCAGCAACTTTCAACCTCGCACTTTACTCGGTTCTCAAGGTTCACAATGACTCGCTTTGCTTCCACTTTGACCGCTGCTCTCGCCGGAGCCAGCTTGGCCGCTGCCAGATGCACCTACAAGTGGCACGCTGAGGCCGGCGACACCTGCGATTCTCTGAGCTCCGACTGGGGTGTCGACGTGAGCGACTTTATCAAGTGGAACCCCTCTGTCGGTGCCAACTGCTCAACCGGTGTGACCGCGGGTCAGGAGTACTGCGTCGAGGACGATGGTGCTGCCAAAGACCCTACTACGCCTCCCACGAGCTCTCCCACAACTCTCACCACCGCTATCACCACCACATCGAGCACTCCTACTCAGCGTACCGATGGGGCTCCCTCGCCCGTCCAAGACGGTGTTGCCAGGGACTGCAAGTTACTCACACAGCTGTATTTAGAGGCAAAGTATGCTGACTATTTACTTAGGCAAGGCTTGGTACAAGGTCCAGGCTGGTGACACTTGTGACAAGATTGTTAGCAAGTATGGTGCCTTTTCCACCGACGAATTGTAAGTAAAAGAGACAAGACCACACACCACACCGGATGAACTGATGCTAACCGTCAAGATAGCATCAAGTGGAACCCGGCCGCTGGCAGCGACTGCACTGGCCTTTGGATCGACTACTTCGTCTGTGTCGGCGTTGCTGGTACTCCTACCTCGCCCACCGGCTCTGACCCCAGCAGGCCCAGTCCTACCCAGGCTGGCGTCGCCAAAGACTGTAAGGGCATTTCCATCATACGACCAAGCTTTCTGCAAAACTCAAGATCTAATCATTCCATCATAGGCCAGAAATGGTACAAGGTCAAGAGTGGCGACACCTGCAACAAGATCAAGGACCAGTTCAACACCTTTTCCCTCGGCGACTTGTAAGTAAACTGCGCAAGACACCACCGCAACCAATGCCGTACTAAGACAACCTGATCAACAGCCTGAAGTGGAACCCCGCGGCCGGAAAGGACTGCTCCGGCCTCTGGGTCGACTACTATGTCTGCGTCGGTGTTCCCGGCACTCCCGCCTCGCCTACCGGCTCCGACCCCAGCAAGCCCTCTCCCACCCAGGACGGCCTCACCGACAAGTGCACCAAGTTCTACAAGGCCCAAAAGGGCGACACCTGCCAGAAGCTTGCCGACCGCCTCCGCACATTTACCGTCTCCGAGTTTACCGGCTGGAACCCTGCTGTCGGCAAGGACTGCACCGGCCTTTGGGTCGACTACTACTACTGCGTCGCCGTCCCCGGCACGCCCGCCAACCCCGGCCCGGCCAGACCCAGCCCCGTCCAGGACGGCATCACCGACCGGTGCCAAAAGTACTACAAGGTGCAGAGCGGTGACTACTGCGACAAGATCATCAACAAGTACAACAAGGCTTTCAACTTGCAGCAGCTGGTCAGTTGGAACCCTGCTATTGGCAAGGACTGTAGCCGTCTCTTTATTGATTTTTACATCTGCGTCGGTGTCTAAGTTTGAACATTAAGATTTAGAGAAAAATTTGGAGCGTCTTGAAAAAGACTCATAATGTCATGTACATAGTCGAATATGGTAACGATGGACAATCTTCGCAAAAAGATATATTTTTTGGCTTGTTAAACACAATTCTTTCCCTCAGGATATACATGACGATGAGCAGAATACTCGACAGTTGACGCTCATATATGACGGGAATATCAACTCAACATCCGCCGCTGAAGTGGCATCTCGCGCCTCACCCTCTCCAGCTCACCCAAATCTACATCTACAAAGCCAATTTGACCTTCTGCGCCCTCTACAGCATTGCCCTGCTCATCAGCAACACCTCCTAGCGCCAAGACCACGCGGCCCCAGGGGTCCACGACCATACTGCGGCCATAGCTCGCGCGCTTCTCATTGTGCCGCCCGACCTGGGCCGCCGCCACCACCCAGCTCTGCGACTCTATCGCGCGCGCCCTCAAGAGCGTCTCCCAGTGCGCTTCACCCGTGCGCAGCGTAAACGCGCTCGGGTACGTCAGAATCTGCGCCGGCCGCGTGTGCCAGGCGCTCGCGGCGCCCGGCTGGGCCAGGGCCACCGCCGTTTCGGCGAAGCGCAGATCAAAGCAAATCAGGCTGCCGATGCGGCCGACCGGCGAGTCAAACGGCGCCGTGAGGCGCGTGCCGGGCTGCACGGTGGCGCTCTCCCGCAGCGCGCCGTAGTCAAAGACGTGCAGCTTGTCGTATGTGGCGGCGTCGTCCACCTCGCCCTCTGGTGTAATGTACAAGGCCCGGTTGAGCATCCGCCGTGTCGTGCTGCTGCTGCTGCTGCTGCTGCTGCCCGCATCTGCCGACAGAGGCATGTGGTGAATGCCGACGTGGACGGCGACAGCGTGGGCTTTGGCTGCCGCGCGCAGCCCGACAACAAAGGGCGACACCGTCTGTGGCTGCGCCAGTTCCAGAGACGTCTTTGCATCGGGAGCAATGTAATCTGAGGCTTCAGGGAGGAAGAGGACCTGGAGAAACAAAGGTTCATGAGCCATTGACCACGCTGCGTGGGCATGTGAGCGAGCAACTGCGTACCTTGGCGCCGCCGGCTGCGGCTTTCGCCACCAGCTTCACGCACTGCTCCAGGTTTCCCTTCAGAGAGGCAGTGGAGCATATTTGCCCGACAGCCTAGTAAGTAGAAAAGATGTTAGTTTTGGTACTCGATTCATAAAGAAGGGAGAAGACCATACTGCTATCGCCATCTTGATGATGCGGCTGTTCGAGTATGTAGCTAGCAAGCGTGAGCCCTCGGTCCACTTTTGAGTCGACGCAACATCATGGCGCAATGACAGTTGTTAGTTACTCATTAGTCAATACTCGATTTAAAGTATTTGTAATTATTTTTTAATTCTGCAAGAGCTAATTCCTATCTTCTCTTGCGACCCGTCAGTTATACCCATGCATCATCCCATGCATAGGCTCAGCCATTCCAAACCCTGAGAGCGGTATTTTGCTCCCCATTCGAACTCTTTCGGAGCTTCTCAGAGCGCCGCCATCGCAGAAAACAAAGTCCGGTATCCCCAACGCCATTGAAAAAGAAACACAACATCAAAACGCCGGGCTAACGTAAAATACACCGATAGGTAGACAAATAAAGAAGGATATCGTCAAGAGGCCCCGTCAATTTGCCCCTCTTGATGCCGCCTTGGCGTGTCCCATAGTGCTAGAATTATCTAGGGGTTGACGAATCAAGGTGCAGATATGCGTGTTGGAGCAGCTGCGCTTCTCGCCCATCTCGTTCCAAAACTGCGATCCAGTCGCGCAGCTGAATGTTCTTCCCCTTTTCCTTGTCCTCACGCCAAGTACCGAGACGGTTTCGACCTTCCGTCGTCAGTGCCAAGTTGGTTGGTGTTGAGGGTCCCATGCCATTGACGACCTTGCCGCCGTCGCCGCTAGACTTCACTGGCGTGCTCGCTCCGCTGCCCCCTCGGCCGACGTTCATCCAATCGTAAGTCTTGCGTTTGCTCTTGCCAAACAGTCCACTTTTGCCTCCCAAACCAGCAAACATGCTACTCGTCAAGTTTTGGTTCGCGTGACTGTTGGCTTCCGCCGCTTTCAAGGCTTGGTTCTTCTTTTGCTCCTTCTTTGTCATCACCTTGTCTGACTCTGGCGCAACTGTTCCAGGTGTCCCGAGAGCGCTGCCAGACTTTGGCCCAGCCGTCGTCGTTTCGAGGGTGCCATCCTTTCTCTTTTGACGCCTCCGTAGACGAGCCTCCTCCCACTCGCGCTCCCGCTTGGCCAGCTCACGCATGGTAACTGTCATGTATGAAGAGATTTTCGGCAATTTCGCGGGCTTCGTATTAACTTCACCGTTCGCTTGATCCAGAGTGCCTGTGTACAGAGTTAGCAAACAATATTTGGCGTCAATCGGTTGCTCTTACGCTTCAGAGAGCCGTCGCCGACCTCGGACCTGCCCTCTGCATTTGGTGCCTCTACGACTTCAAGTACTTCCCGGTTCATGGGCGCCGCAGCGGGCGCCCATTCTTCTGGAATATCGCCATGTGAAGTCTTTTGTCTATTGAGTGCAATCGCGTTGGCGTCCTCGATAAGTTCTCGCAATCGTTGCTTGGTACTGATTGACAGCAGCGCAAACTGATCAACCAAGTAGGCGTCGTGCGGTACGAATGATCCGGTGGTGCTGACCGTTGTCGAGTCGGTGCCTGGCTGAGTCTTGACGTTCACAGATGGGGTAGGGAATTGTTCGGGGTGGCGCAGTTTTCCAGGCGCATAATTGCTTCCGCGAAGCTCGAGGTTCAGACCCAGGTGATGCTCACGCGCAATCTTCTCCGCTCGGCGATGCATAATCGCTACGAAGAGGAAAGGATTCGTCATCTCCTGCGTTCTTTGAGCTGCCAATCTCATGGCCGATTCCGTCCAAGCCCGCTCTGCAGCATGAGCCTCGTAGTCCTTCTGAGACTGGTCCTTTATCGTTTCTGCAGGCTGGCTTGCAGGTCCGGCACCATAGAATGAGTTCGCGCCAGTCGGCGGATGCAGAGCAAATCCCGTGCGTGCGTCTTGATTCCCATCCATCGCATGGGAATACAGCTCAGACATGTACTGTTCTTCGGCGCGCAAATCAATACCGGTTCCTGCGAGCGAGTCTGTAACGTCGTATTCATAGTCTTTAGCTGGTCGCTCTGCAGGTCGTTGAGGGGGGCCCATGACGTTCTGTTGCATTTGCTGCTGCCCTTGCTGCATAGCAGGCGTAAGTGTTGCGTTCGTGTAGGGCGTCATCATTGTGGGAATCTGTTGGTGTTGTTGCATCGGAGAAATCGTCGCATTCGCAGCTGCAGCAGCTGCAGCTGCAGCTCGAGCCTCAGCAACGTTATACACGGGCGTGCCGTTTGTATAGGGAGTGTTATATCCACCCTGCACGGGAGGCGTTTGCGCGTATGTGGGTGAGCCGGCCGTGGGCGGACTGCCAGCCGCGCCGGGGCTTGCAGCGTAAGATGTTGCCATATACGGCGAGCCGGGTTGTGAAGATGCTCCAACTCGCTTGTTGGGCGGGAGCGCATAACCCGACTGAGAGCCTGCTGGCGAAGGAGTGGGCTGCGGCGGCGAATAGGCCCGCGCCGGCACCTGCGACTGGGGCTGAGCCATGATGATACGACTCAGGCGCGAAGCTCTGCTTTAGTTTGCAGAGCGTGCGCAACAAAGAGATACGGCGGCTAGGGCTAGTGCGATGATGCTGTCAGCGGGCAACAAAGCCCGTCACGTCGGATGCTGCTCGTCCCATTCGACGCGCCACCTCTAGTAAGTAATGTCGCGACTCCGTAATTGTATGAGTATTGTTTGTATCGATGAATGCTGCCCGAGCGCGCTTGCTGAATGACCCGCACCCAGATGAAAACTTGGGGCTGTCGCGATCGATTCAAAGAGACCTTGGGGTAGGGAGCATGGTGCGTAGGTGGGAAACTTCGTGCTCTCTCAAATCGGGGTGGAAACTTGAAGTCACGTGAGCACGAGCTGCTTTCCCGTTGTTGGCCGACCATTACCCGCGACAGCTCGGAGCTTGCATCGCGTCTTGACACAATACCTTTCTGAGAATTGCCCATCTGAACACGCTGGCGCATCTAAACCTATCTTCAAGGCCATAGTTGGAGTTTGGTGAATTTCTGGCCGCTGGTGGAGGCAACCTTTGCAACGACAGGCGCAAGCATGGCTTCGAAACGCAAGGCATCCGCCATGAATGCCGCCGCCTCGGACGAACCGGTTGATCCTTCCGACGAGCTTATTTTTTTATGCTTGGGTGGCGGAAATGAGGTTGGGAGATCATGCCATATTATTCAGTATAAGGGGAAGACGGTCATGGTGAGCTCGAATCGGAACATTGCGACTGACAAGCACTAACTAGTCGCAGCTAGATGCTGGCCAGCATCCTGCCTACGATGGCCTTGCTGCGCTTCCTTTTTATGACGATTTCGATCTTAGCACAGTCGATGTGCTACTTATCAGCCAGTGAGGATTGCGCTACTCTCTAAGAGCCTTCTCTCCGAGTCTCTCTTTGCGCCCCTGTCACTAATTTTGGTCCCAGTTTCCACATCGACCATGCTGCATCTCTACCATATGTTCTAGCAAAGACGAACTTTCGAGGACGAGTGTTCATGACGCATCCGACAAAGGCAATCTATAAGTGGCTTATCCAAGACAGTGTTCGTGTGGGCAACACATCGGCGAATCAGACTACGCAGCCTCTTTACACTGAGCAAGATCATCTAAATACCTTTCCGCAAATCGAAGCCATCGATTACCATACGACACACACGATATCTTCTATCCGTATCACGCCATATCCCGCAGGGCATGTTTTAGGCGCTGCTATGTTTCTCATCGAGATCGCCGGGCTCAACATCTTCTTTACAGGCGACTACTCTCGAGAGCAAGACAGACATTTGGTCTCAGCGGAAGTCCCAAAAGGCGTCAAGATTGATGTATTGATCACAGAGTCCACATACGGCATTGCGTCGCACGTCCCTCGTCTGGAGCGTGAGCAAGCTCTCATGAAATCCATCACAAATATTCTGAATAGAGGAGGTCGCGCGCTCTTGCCAGTCTTTGCGCTGGGAAGAGCACAAGAGCTTCTATTAATTCTGGATGAATACTGGGGGAAGCACGCCGAATTTCAAAAATTTCCAATATACTACGCCAGTAACCTGGCAAAGAAGTGTATGCTCATTTACCAGACCTATGTTGGTGCCATGAACGACAATATCAAGCGACTATTTAGGGAACGCATGGCGGAAGCGGAAACATCGGGAGAGGCTGGAGCTGGTGGTCCTTGGGATTTCAAATACATTCGTTCGCTGAAGAATTTAGATCGCTTTGATGATGTTGGTGGTTGTGTCATGCTAGCTAGCCCGGGTATGCTACAAAACGGCGTCAGCCGCGAGTTATTTGAGCGCTGGGCGCCGAGCGACAAGAACGGCGTCATCATCACGGGTTACAGCGTGGAGGGCACCATGGCGCGCCAGATCATGAAGGAGCCAGAACAGATTCAGGCCGTCATGTCACGGAGCATTGCCGGTGCGAGAAGAGCGCCTGGAGGCGACGGCGAAAAGGTCATGATCCCGCTGCGATGTAGCGTGCAGGAGTACTCCTTTGCTGCGCACGTTGACGGTGTCGAAAACCGTGAGTTTATTGAAGAAGTCGCGGCACCAGTGGTGGTATGTTTTCCCACATTCTCTTGCGCTTTTATGCAGCTACTGACACACGGTAGATTTTGGTGCATGGTGAGCAGACGAATATGATGCGTCTGAAATCAAAACTGTTATCACTCAATGCCAACAAGGCGATCAAGGTTAAGGTTTACTCACCTCGCAACACCGAACTGCTGCGCATTCCCTTCAAGGCCGACAAGATCGCCAAGGTCGTAGGCAAGCTCGCCTCTATCCCACCGCCGCGCCCCATTGTCCCGTCTGACGAGGGTGGCAAGGACGCTGAGACTAACTCAGCCGGGCCGTTGGTCTCGGGTGTCTTGGTCCAAAACGACTTCAAGCTGTCCCTCATGGCACCTGAAGACCTCCGCGAATATGCCGGCCTCAACACGACTACCATAATCTGCCGGCAGCGACTGACGCTGAGCGCCGCGGGCATTGACCTCATCAAGTGGGCGCTCGAGGGCACCTTTGGCAGCGTCGAGGAACTGCCTGAGATGTGCCATTTACAGAACGCGGCGGCGGCCAAGGGTAGCAAGGTCATCGACAAGGGCGCTGAAGATGGTGAGGACGACGACTATAACCCGGAAGTGGAGGAGGAGGAAGCAGCCGACGAAGATATCCCCAGGCTTGTAGCGGCATACCTTGTCATGGGCTGTGTGACGGTGCGGTACCGCACCAACGGTGAGGTGGAGCTCGAGTGGGAGGCCAACATGCTCAACGACGGCATCGCCGACTCGGTCATGGCGGTGCTCTTTTCCGTCGAGAGCTCCCCGGCCGCCGTCAAGAAGTCCTCAGGCAAGTGCGGCCACGCCCACGCGTCCCCGGACACATCCTCCCTGCCGGACCGTAACCCGCACGCGCGCATCTCACCGGAGGACCGCCTTGAGCGGCTGCTCTGGTTCCTGGAAGCCCAGTTCGGCGCCGACAATGTTGCCCCCATTGAGACGCCACGCCTGCCACCAACGCCCGCCTTACCGTCACCGCCACCAGACGACGCGGCGGACGCCATCAAGCCCGACGCTGACGCCATGGACGTCGAGAACGGCGACGGCGGGGACGACGACGAGGCCGCCGCCCTTGAACAGCGCCAGCGCAGAGAGCTCGAGCGCCTGCACAAGCTGGGCATCCCCGTCCCCGGCGTCTCCATCACGGTGGACAGCATGACGGCGACGGTATGGCTCGAGGATCTCGAGGTTGAGAGCAGCAAGGCCGTGTTTGCGGACCGCGTGCGCGCGGTTGTTGAGCGCGCGGTGGAAGTGACGGCGCCGCTGTGGGGGTGAATGGAAACGTAATAGGCATGATGCATTTGGAAAAGGTGCATGTAACAATAATTAGAGCAGGAGAGACGGTTTAGGGTGTTCTCAGATGACACACGACACAAGTAATGCAATCATGAACCGTTATCCATCATTTTTCGTCTTCATCCGCTTCAGTTCTCCGTTTTAGGTTTCGTTTGTTTCCACAAAATTGCAGAGTCAAGGATATAGAGACGTTACTGGTAGATTATATTGCCGAGTTTTGCCTTGCAGCATAACGTAGGATTTCGAAAACTCTCACGTCTAGAGAATACAAGTCCAATAGCAAACACCGGTTTTCGGCAGAGCATTATATAAAAATAACAAAGTAAAAACAAACACTAGACTACAGGTGTGTGTGTTGTGCGTCGCATTTATCCCAGGTACTCCTTGAGCTCCTCCGACTCTTCAAGTAGGGCCGCAAACGAAAATGGCACAAACGGCCACCCCGCGAACTCGGCAAACTTGGAAAAGGACTCGACCCAAGCCAGACGCAGCGAGTGCAGCATGGCGCTGGTGCCTTCCATGCAGACGAGAATGGCAATGGCTGCAGGGTGGAAAAGGGTTAGTGGGGGTTTGGTTCGAATTGGGGAGTGGGCGCAATGCGGATGGGATGAGGAACGTACTAAGGAAAAACCACATGTAGAAGCCAATGACAATGGCAATGACGCCGACAGCGCCAGTCATGGGCAGGCAGATACCAATGGTCATGGTCCACAGTACGACGCTGAGCTGCTGATGGGCGAGGGAGAGAGCCCAGAGACGCAGGTAGGAAGCAGTGTGGGAGACACAGTTGAGACAGAATTCTAGATACGAATTTAGCTAGCCGTCAATATCAAAGGTCAAATCATGCATAAAAACGTACCGATGGTGTGAATGACTTGGTGAATCATAACCTCGCTAAACTCAAACTCTTCGTGGTCTTCGTCGACGTTTTGCGAAATCATGGCGACGCCTTCGCCATCATCAATGCTGTTTCCGTGGCCGCCTCCGTGAATCAGGCCCTGGCCCTCGTCGTCCTCGTCCAGGGCACTAACGCGTGACGTCTCGCCAAGGCCGCGGTAGCCCTTGGCGCGGGCGCGGTTATGCTCCCAGCGGAGGTAAAAAGGCTTGAGGAACAGCAGGACGGGAACTTGGGCAAACGCCAGCAGAAGCAGACCGACCTGCACGTATTCCTGCCCGGCATAGAGTCGCTCTCCACCAGCGAGGGTACCGGGCTGCAGGAACATGTAAATCAACATGTTGAGCAGGCCAGGAGCGGGCTTGCCTATGGCCGCCCAGTCCACCGTCCACTTGTAAATAATGCAGACGACGAGGTAGCCGAAAATGGACTGGAAGAAAATCATTCCCGGCACAAAGTTGCCCCAGATGTCAATGGGCTTGCGGAAATGCCTAGCATTGACGTAGGCAAAGACCAACGAGTATGTCATGTGAGCCCAACCCAGCAGGATACTCATCTTCATCTTGTAACTGTTGCTGAAGAGGAGATCGTTGTCTGAGCCGTGCCATGCAGAGTCGAGACCAAAGGGATAGCGGTATCCGTGGCCGTTGAGGGTTCCTTCAATCGTCTCGCCCTCCTTGAAGCCCTTCTCGGGCACTTTAAATTCCCAGGCGCTGTCAAACAGCGTCATTGACTTGGAGAAAGCATCGTTGTAGATGAGACCGGTAAACAGAGAGAACACGGCCATGACCAGGGCGATATAACGCCCGTAAAAAACCATGGCAAACAGTTCGAAAGTTACTTTTTTGAGCGAGCGCTCCCAGTAAATCATGGCCAGCGCAGCAGACAGCATGATGATGGCGTGGCCGAAATCACCAAACATGACGGCGAAAAGAAAAGGAAAAGTCACGATAACCGGCATGGCGGGGTTGACTTCCTGATAAGTGGCGGTACCGTAGGCGTTGACAATGGTCTGGAAACCTTCGGTAAACTTGTTGGTCTTGAGATATGTAGGAGGCTTCTTGTTGGTGCGAATCTCATTGATGATGGAGGGGACCGAGAGGCCAGCGCGGTTTGTCACATCCTGTAGGGTTGATCTTATGAGCGGTAGATCGTTGGTCGGGCACCAGCCCTCGGCAATGAGCGTACGACGGGCTCTATCGTACGAAAAGAGGTTAAGAGTGCCGTAGACGGCCTTTTCCTTGGCAATGAGCACCATCCAAGCAGACAGTGACTGGGAGATTTGATTGAGCTCGGCCTGGAGAGTAGCCTGCGTGTTCTGGAGCACATTCTGCACATCCTGGAGCCTGTTGTTAACCTCGTGGATCTGATCACGGCGCAAGTCGCTGTTCTCGTCGACGCTGTACACCTCTGCACCCATAGACTCGGAAATCTTGCGGATCTTGGCAATAATCTCCTTTCCGTGGGCAAAGATGACAAAAACGTTCTTGTCAACGGCCTCGTTGTTGACGGGGTTAATGAGCGGCTCGGGGATCTCCGACTGGTTCATGTACAGGTTGCCGCGGAGGGTGCGCCAGAGGATGCGCTCGAAAGCGGCGACACGATCGCGGGCAATGACGCCGGCGACGAAGCCAATGTTCATGCCGCCAAAGGAGCGCTCGACCTCGGGGGCGGCGCGGTGCTGCTCCACGTCGGCGAGCAGCGGGGCGTCATCTTGATTGTGGTCCATCGAGGCGCGAATCTCGTCGACGTTGCCATGGGCGCGGTCAAAGAAGCTGCCGGCCTCGCGCAGAACCCAGCGCCACTCGGTGAGGTCGCCCTCGCGCTTCTTGAGCGTCTCGTAGCTGTCATTGAGGGCCGACACGCGCTGCTCGAGCTTCTCGCTGCGCTCGGCGAGCTCGTCAATCTCGGTGGTGGAGGGGCAGGCGAGGCTTTCGGTATCGAGATCAAGTTTGCGGAGAGCGATTCCGGTCTTTTCCATCTGTGAGTTGAAGTATCCTGAGCGGCTGCATGTTAGCGAGTCACGATTTGGATAATCGGTTCGGGAGCGGGAATATGTCGACGTACGCAGCTGTCGCTCCACGTTGTCAAGGCGTCGAATTTCCTGGGTGTAGGTGCGTTGAAAGGCGCTGACATCTTCGTTAAGCTGTTCATATTGATTCAGTCAGCAAGATCCGATATTTTCGAGGGCATCGACCGGCGTATTGACTCAGCTGATGGCGGACAGGGTTCCATACGTCTCGAAACTGGCAGAGGCCAAGCTCTCCAAGTGCAGTGACGACCTCGCGGCCGATTTCGTTGGAGACATAGAGCTGCACCATGCTCATGTCCGCAGAGCGGAAGGGGGTGTCCTGTTTAGGAGCCATGGCGATGCAGCTTTTCGATCGCCAGATGCTCTTGTCCAGGTGGTGTCTAGCTATACAGTCGGTTAGAGAGATGCCCAGCTGTTACGTAGCGCTGCATGGTCACGGAGGCAGGCGTCGAGCTGACCCGTTGAATCACGTGATGCCTTCCGACGTCACACTCGCTCGCCGCCACTGTGCACACCTCGAAGAAAAGATTGCTTGCTACATCTAATTCTTTTACTACTTTACATTGCTTACAACGTCTCATCATCCCGATGCGATTGATTTACTAGATCGTGCAGTGAAATGGCATCGATGACTTCATACAGATCAAGTCAACACCAGAGATAGGGAGACGGTTTTCTAGTAATATTCTAAAAAGTGTATTCAAAAAGAGTTGATTGCTACCATCTAAAAAGCTTGCCATAGTTCCAGCGCCACCATGCTTTTCAATTTCAAGGGTATCCTGATGAATGCAGCAGCCAAGATGGGGCAAATGAAACATAATCGACGCCGTGGCTAAAATGATGAAGAATATGGCCTTTGTAGGGTTCGCTTTTGTCGATGCAGTCTGTCGTGGCAAGAATTTTTTCCGTAGAGCAAATACAGCCTCCGAATAATCAAATCGAAATCCAAGACGCCTTGCGTGTGCCATGATAGAGAAGAGATGCTGCCTTTTTTTTTTTCGATTGTTTAGTGATGATGCACATGCATGACATCGTTTCTTGAAAAAAATTTCGTCAACTGTTAGCGTCATTCAGGTCGTAAGAGTTGGGTATTTTGTTGCAAAGATAAGTCATGAATAAATGATAGGCGCTCACAGGCGACGACCAAACATGTAAGAGCCATACATGCCTCCCACTTCGGACACGATGGTGGGAATCTTGCGCATGCCCCAACTTTTAGCGCCCATCTTCCAGGAGCGGTGACCGTGGTCAAAGTTGGGCTCGTCGGTCTCTGTACGTCTGAGCCAGTATCGGCTGCCAAATTCGTGAGCCAGCCATCCAACACGCTGCAAATTCTTGTTCACTTTGGCGGCGCGCTCGTAGGCACGCTCTGAGAGCTCTACAACGTGGAGAGGGGCAGAGGTCGGGGCAAGCAGAGTACTAGCGCTACCGATGATGGTTTCGACGTCACAAATGTCAATGTACTTGAGGTTGTGAGCCTGCCATTGCTGGTCGCGGAAAAAGAGGCGGTGAATGTCGCTCATAGCAAGACCACGACCGACAGCGAGCTCCTCCAGAGTCTGCGACAGGCGGCTGAGATGATCAATGTGAGAAGAGTCCATTCTGCTGCCTCGAAGATTGAGGGACTTGAGGGTAAGTGGCAGGTTGGGAAGGAGTGCGTCGAGATCAGTCTTGCCGAGAAGCAGATGCGTGCTGGGGTCGGCACCAAGGCTCAGGAAGACGAGGTTCCTGGTAGCCGGATGTGTAGTGACAAACTTGATGACAACATCCGCAGACAGCTCCTTGCACTTAGCGAGGTTCAGGTGCGTCAGTTTCGCAGATTCGGGGATAGATAGAAGAGCCTTGTCGGTAACTCGGGTTCCAGCGAGGTCGAGATGAGTGACGTGGGGCATTCGGGGGAGTATGGTCTCAAAGACTGCCGAGGGCAGGCTCAGACACTTGTGGAAGGACAACTTGGTGATTGTGAGGGTCTCTGGCCAGGGGTCGCTGAGAATGGTGATGAAGGATTTCTTGAAGCCGGCAGAGGAGCAGCCGCAAAAATCGATGGCGGAAAGTTTGGGCATGTCGTACAACAGCTTGCGAAGGACTTCAGGGCCAAGATCGTCCTCGATGTACTCTTGGGCGAGAAACTCGTGGATGTAGGGAGTCAGGGCAAGACAGTGAAACAGAGTCTCGCTGGTGAGATTCTGGGTCAGCAGACGCTCGGTGGCGGTGGAAAACATGATGGAAGGGTTGAAGTGGCTAAAATCGAGGCGGCGGACGATGGTGGCCAGGACAGGATACTCGGTAATGGTGGTGAGAAACTTGCGGAAGATACGTGAGTGAGGGATGGTAATGTGGCGATAGAGGGTGTGAAGGGTAGCTGCGTGAATGGCACGCGAGGTGCGAAGAAGCGACATGAGGTCGGTGTTGCGGGTGGTGAGGCCATTGGGAGGAATCTCGACGACGAGAAGGTCAATGATGGCACCTTGTGATGGGTTAGCAAGGCAAACTGGGGGCAGGTAGAGGTCTAAAGATGGGTTGCAACAACAGCAGAGTCTCGAGGGTGGATAGTGTACATACCCAGAATCTCACTTGGTAGTTTTTCGAGGGGCGCGGTGGATGTTGGATAAATGCCAGCCATAGGCTGCTCGACTTGAGGCGCGGGGGTATCCCAGGTCATATGTAGCTTGTGCAGATCCTCGCAACTGCGACTGGCTATCTTGCCCTTGATGGGAATCTCCCTCCAACCCTTGAAGCCCTGCGCAGGATACCAAAAGCCGTGCAGCTTGGAGGCGGGAAGGGTCATGGGTGGTTGAAAGACGTGCTGGGAGACTTCGGCGGTGGGAGACTCGTCAAAGACATCTTCGGGGGTATCGATATAGGAGGAAATTTTGGAGCGGGTAAAGGTCTGGGCGAAGCCATCGTCGTTTTCGCGGACCGAGGAGAAGGAGGAGCGCGAGGTGGCCTCGGAGGCGGAGGGGGACATTGTGCGAACCATGGTGGTGCCCTTGAAGTACATGGCTGTTTCGAAGTCGAGCACCTTGCGGCGCCCGGCTCCCGTAGGCACGGCCATGTAAGTGTCGGGGAGGGATTTGGGGGGTGTTGGTCCGCGGCTTGGGAATAGAGCGTATGGTGCTATTTCGAGCGAGGGCGAGCAGACAAGTCCAGGATGTGTGTTTGGAGAGTTGTCCGGGATGTATCTGCGAGATGATGGTTGACGAAGACTTGGCGAGCCAAATGATGTTGAAGGAGGAGAAAAAGAGAAGTGTTCGTGGGGTTGAGCGGGTGTGATTTGTATTGTGTGTGGCTTGGGTATGGCTTGCCAGGTTTGTTGTAATGGTGGTGGAGTGGATGTAGGTACTTGGAGTGGGCGTAGTTGTAGTGGCTGCAAATGGCAATGGCCAGCTTCGGCTTTGTGTACCTCTAGTGACCTAGGCAGACCAGCATGGAAAAAGCTGTGGATGAGCGTGGCAGCAAAGCGAGCGTCCAAGTGGCGTGTCTTGCATATGGCAAAATTGACAATCAGATGAAGATTTATCAAAGATGACGAGAGAGAGAGGGAGAGAGAGGAGAGAGGAAAAAGAGGAAAAAGTCGAGATCGGGGGTGGTAGAGAAGGGGACGAGGTGGTTTTATGAAGACGAGTCGTGTGTCTGAGTCGAAGCAGAGCTGCAGGTGGTGGGTGGAAGCCTGTAAGTTAGGCGGTAGGCTGTCGGCGTGGAGGCCGTGTGGGTGCATTGAGTGGTCAGGCGCCAGTTTGGTGGGGTTGCGCAGTCGGCTGATTGGCGCACAAAACAAAGAATTCATCAGGATGGAATTTCAAAAGGCAATTCATGAAAAAAAAAAAAAGCCATCTTTTAGTTAAAGTCTGTATTTCTTCGTAGGCACCTCCCGGCTATACCTAGGCATTGTTGGCAGTAGGTACTGTTGCAGTAAACATTTCGACACTTGACTTGACACTGTAGCTAGGTAGGTAGGTACCTAGGCATCAGCCACGAGTGGAGTGGCAAGCCGCAAATGGCCGCCATCTCGTCTCTTGTCCGCTAACGCCGCCCGGAAATGCGAGCCCTCCCAGTACCTGACCAGTGAAGTCATAATTGAATTGGCGCCACGCGCGGATTACGCAGTCACAAGGTTTCCATCTTTTCCATTTTCTTCCTTCTTTCTTTTTAACCTTGTAGCGGCCTTTTTCAGGGGGCCGCCAATATCATCTTTTTCCACCCCCCAGGCAAGGGGCGTTTTGCCACGATGCCATGTTGCAGCCAGCCATTGCTGGTGCATGCATGATCCTGTCCACCAAGGTCCAAGGGCCCTTCTCATTCTCCTCCTCATTCTCCCGCTCATTCTCACCACCACCACCACCACCACCACTAACCAGTCACGCCAGTGACCACAATCACAGTCGTCTCCCGGTATCCGCGCTGCCCTAGCAAGCTAGTTTCTCGACTTGTCTCTGACAGACTGCAACAACCAGATGTTAGACAATAATAAGCTTAGACAGCACTGAGACATTCAAGGGAGCAGCCGTCTGTGCTCACCTTGAATACGTCGCCAATCCCGCTCTGCTACGTGTCGCATCATCCTACCCAGTTGCCAGCGTGCCAACCAGCCATACTAAAATACTACGTATGCCTCACGTAACACAATGGCCGTCATGTGAGCCGTTCCGAGATGCTGGAAACTGGAATAGCGCAGCCTCGTCATCCTGCCACTGCCACATTTGCACCATATTTGCACTATATTTGCACCATATTTGCATCACGCAGCACCAAGGGGCGATAGACCGAGCAGATGCCCAGTCCAAAACGGGCGATGCAGCTTGCAGTTTGCTCTCGAGGCTTACTGGGTATCATTCTGTTTACCCCAGATCACAGCCCCGCGTCTTGGCCCTTGGGGTACCACGCACATCGCCCACCCCAACTTCCAGCCTCCAGCCCAAAGCACCGCGCCGTCATTCTCGCACATGAACCAGGCAAGAGGTTAGTCATAGAAACTATTAGCTCATGTCTCGGGTCGGGTCTCAACTGGTGATGGTATTGCCATCATTCGCTCCCACTCGGACGTTCCCTTCCTCGTCTTGGCATTATCTCAACATCTCAACTGCCGTTCCTACGACGAGAAGCACCGCAACCTCAACAATCCCACGAGCATCTTTTCCTTTCCCCAGACATGATCGAGGCCTTGCATTTCAACGACCCACTAGCTCATTCAGCCATTCAGCCATCTCACTACTCCAGCTTTTTCCCCTCGTCGCGCGCCCACACCACCACACCACGCCGGCCTCTCGGGTCGTCGGCCTGCACTGCACCACGCATACTTGTGCATCCCGGAAAATAACACTCTGCAGCTGACCGTTGCTTGATTTGCATTCTATCATGTAGACATGGATAATCTTATACTTGTACGAAGCAATATTAATACAACTGCACGCCCTGCCCGTTGAGTACCTTGCCCATCTCACCATCCGGCTCCCCTTCATCAATCAAGCTTCTAATCAGCGCGCCGCCAATCGCCGGATTCCCCACCCCGCGCGCCCTGAACATCTCCTTGGCGCCTCCCAGGTTTGTCGCCAGGAATCCCGGCGACACGCTTCAGACCTTGACACCGTCCTCCTGTGACTTCCAGTGCCACGCCAGCATCTTCATGTTGAGCGCCGTCTTGGTCGACCGATACCCGTCCGGGCTCACGACATACTGCTTGCGCCACCCGGCCGCCGGCGTCGTGCATTTGGTTCCACGCCTTGCGCATCATGTACTCGCCCTTGACCATTTTCATTTCCAATCAGAATAGCCTGGCCTGGCCTTGACCGTGTCGTAAGCAGCATTGACGGACTCGTCGGATTTGTCACTCACGACTCATACCGAGCAACGGCGGAAGCCTCGGAGACCATAATCAACTACGGATACTGGTAACCCCCAGGGCGCCGCCGTCCAGTGAATATACGACCATGTGCAGTAGGCCCGGCCTCTAACTTAGGCTCTCTCGCCCCGTAGCGCACCTTCTCTGCAAGCTGCAGCCGAGTTCGGCTCCGCGGGCAGCTCACAGGGCGGTTGTGCTTCCCATCGACGTTTCCTGTCATCTGTGACCTGTATTCTGCTTCCTTGTTTCCGAGCACGCACGACAGCACAACCGCCAGTGGCACGACTGATGCCTGAAAGCAGCTCAGTGACGCAACACATGGCGTCAGCTCCTGTCACTCCCAGACGAGCCGCACCACCTTTGAACGTGCTGTGCCTAAACATTGGCGTCTTTTGTGAGGACGAACTAGCCACGAGACCTATTTTTTTTTTTTTTTTTCACTTTCCGACCTTCACGATGGTTTCTACTTACTACACCCACCGTAGCCCAAAAGTCAGCCTACACCACCCCGCAACTTGCCCATGAATGGACTTTGTTAGCCCATGCACGCAGAATCAAGCCACCAAGAGAAGCGCATGACCACACACAATTGTGCATTGGGGTGCAACTTTCTCGCCATCCACTGGCCAATGGCTAATAAATACAACTTTCTTCCATGTCTGTGCACCGCAATTCTATGTATTCCACACACCCCCCTTGCTTGGTTCAAAAAGCCCCCATCGGCATGCTCCGGCGCGGCCACAATGCCTACCTAACCCAGCGCACTAGTTAGCTGCTGTACGTCAACCCAATGCAACGCTGTGGGAAAAGAAACAGAGAATTCCCGTTTTAGCGTACCCCGTATTTTCTCTGCTTACTTCTTTTTTTCTTCCTTCGTTTTTGCACACAAGTTCCCAGCACAGAGCAGCAGCGCGAACTCGCCTGTAAGAGTTCTCTCCGCGAGGGGTTGGTGGCGGGACCAGCTCCAGCCGGTAACGGCACCCACTCGGACAACTCACAGGTAAGTTGGTTAATAATTAATGATGGCTGACTATAACACCCAAATAGCTGGATTGCTGAACATGTGGCTTGTTGTCAATGATCCACGATTGTTGCACTACCCCTCATTTCTGCGCAAAAAGCAGCATCCTGTTAGGTAATTGATTCCCACGACGGAAAATTACGAGATCCGACTAGCTCTGAGGTGTGTGCCGCATTGCTTGGAACTTATGCACCCCGCAAAGCAACAACTCATGAAAACCCTTAAACTCTTAAATTAGGCGAGCATGTTGTGCCCTTGGCTAGCTGGAGCTGGACGCCGTCTTGGTGTGGCAGAGAGCGTTGTTGCCGGGCTCCTTGTTCTTGTACGTACGGGGAAATAGTCAAACCTTCGACGTGGCCTAACTAGCTTGCATTCACTCTACTACTGTGGATACTGATTGTTCACCTTTGCTCGCTGGGCACACTGTCGATGAGTTAATCGACACAAACTGGCTCACTACTAAGGTAGCGAAGCTCGCTAGAAAGTGCTTGCACTATATCAGCATGCTTCCATCCCTGATGATGACCAAGGTCTTCCGCAATACAGTGACGTCTTCAAAGCAGCGACTGTGGAAGTGGTAGCGTGATTGATTAAACTCACCAGATGACCAGCCCACGAAAGGTAGTTTCGGCAAACGACCACTCTAGTGCGCAGCGCTGTGCAATATATTCGAGGCTGTCAAGTTCTTGACAGAAAGCGGTCACTGTAACGTTGACAACAGAAACATGCACATAGGAAGCACAATTTTACAAGTGGCCATCTATGTCGGCCATTTCGATATGGCACGGGTTTTGTTGAACGCGGATGTTGGCATGTTTCATGCGGAGTGAAGATGGCAACACCGCACTCCACATGGTTTCTCTAATCCTACTTGATTATATCTCATATAACGGGAATCTCAAAGTCGTTTAGATATTTCTAACAACGAGCCTGGGTACCGATACTGGTCGACTGCAGGCAAAAGACGGTCTCAATATGAGAGGTCTTAACAGGACCGTCAAGCTGATACGTCGTTACTAGTCCACGTAGCACACCGGCCGAACCCATTGCATATTGGGGGACATTGTGATCATGTGTCAAGTCAATGCTGGAACGAACAACGTTGAGACTCCGATACAGCTAATTCTAAAGGAGATGTAGAGCAATAGCCCCCGAAAACACAAGCTCTGCTATTTGCAATCAGGACTGCACAATGTCGTCTCCAGCAGGCAGTAGTCTTCCCCTTGTAGATCTTGAATTCGATAGGTTTCCACTACTACGAGCTGTATTTGGCCGGCTCTGACAACGCGCACATCTGCCTGTCATTGTTCATTCTTTTGTACTCAGAGCCCGCCGCGCCAATCAAGGGCTCACTATGAAGAAACGGCCTGCATCGACAAAATCCGTCGCCGCCATGCCCTTTGGTCGTGTCGCCCAGCGCTCTCTGGATCAAGCGGCCGGCGCGACATCTTGACCGGTGCGCGCGAGAAAAGTATTCGACGCGCCAGCAGCTCATGATTCCTGTTGAGATGCGGCGGCATCAATCAGCCTAGCGGCCATGCAACTCGGTCATGTGCTTCGTTGTGTGAATCGGTTCATGTCATTCAGTGACCTAGTTGATCTATGTTTACCATCTCGCTCCTGTAGCAAGACGTAATCCCATGTGCTTTTTTTGCCAGTCTCGGTGAGATCCGAGACACAAAACGAAGAAGCAGGCCGAAAACGTGTTTATGTAAAATCCGCAAAAACGCAAAATGTAAAACGTAACCCATCCAGAAATCCCAATCAGCTTTCTGTAACAAACACAAAAGGACTCCAAAGAGGACGTGTAGGTCGTGTGTCCCTCGATTTTCGATGTCGCCAGCTTGCTCCACGGTCGTATGCTTCCGGTTCTTTTTTTCGATCTCTCCTCTTCGCAATACAAGACATGCTTTTGATGAACCTGGTTTCCTCTTGCCCATTTTCGCTGCCTCCCACCCGTTATTGCATACCATCTCGTCACCGCATCGCCTAATCCATGTCCATGGCTTCCTCGACCTCGCCGTCCGCGCGCACGCGCAGCCTGCGCTTCTCCTGCCCAAACGCCTTTGTCTTGTACGTTCTCGTCGCCGCCATCTCCTCTGCCTCCATGTCCACCTCCTCGCCGGCTGCCGCCATCTCCTCCAGGCGCTTCTTCTCGCTGCCGCGCATGCGCGGCAGCAGGTGCTCGTTCTCGGCGACGAGCTTGCGCGCCGACGCGAGCTCGCGCACGCGCTTGCCGGCCATGCGGCGCTTATAAAATACGCGCTCGCGGCGCTGCCGAATCTCTGAGACGCGCTGCATGGCGGTGAGGGTGCGCTGCACGAGGTCGCGGTCGTAGCGGACGGGCTCGTTGCGGCGCTGACCGAACAGGAGGGTCCCGTCGACGACCATTTCCTTGCCGGCGTTGCGCCTGTACGCCTTGGTCCACTTGAGCTTGCGCGGGTTGCGCTTCATCTTGAAGTTGCGGTGGCACTTGGAGCGGCAGAATCGAAATGATTTTCCTAAAAGGCGAAGAAGAACACCGAGTCAGCGACGTTACGCTTATGAGTGTGTGCGATCTTTTGGCCGTGTTTTTTGTTTTTCTCTTGAGCCAAATTGCTGGACAAGAGTGCCATTCTCTATTCCTTACCGTCATTTCGTACAAAGGTAATACCCTTGGACGGGTACGAGGGTCGTCCGCAGAACGAGCAGTCTTCGATACTATAGAAAGTCAGTCAGCACAATGCTTTTCCAGGTCCTGATTTTGACATCTCTGAAATTCAGAGTATCAATACCCGCGAGTTTTCGCATACCGCATCTTGTCTGCTTCTCGGCCGTCTTCCTGTTTCCAACCTGGATTTTTCTCTTCCAGAGTGTGCTTCTCGCCGCCGCCGGCAAAGCAGTTATCCATACTGAGCCTCTGCCACTTTTTTTTCTGCCGCCTTAGTCATCCAATTCACCGCCCAGGAACGGTTTTCGAGTCGTCCCCCGCCCCCACTATTTCGATCAAGTGGTAAACCGCTCTTGCCGCTCCACTGTCGATTTCATACACTACCCTGAGTTGGTTGATTGAAACATTTGAATGTCTCGCACTTCTGTAAAACCTGCTTTGGAACGACGATAGGCTTTGACTAGATGCTTTGATCGCTGATTAACGCCGTCGAAAGTCCTACAAAATAATCATATTCAAACATACATGCTATGTTCTGGTTAACCGAGCCAACAAAAATATTCAGTTACAAGCCTGCCCAAAGTTGAACCCTATAATGCCAACTGATGAGGAAAGGGAGCCCCCACGATACCAAAGCAAAAGACTCCTGCATTTGCAATCCCATAAACGCCTTGTGTTATTCATGCTCAGTTGTTCCAAAAGACGTCACTTGAACCAGTCTGAGTAGTTCATCGCTAGCACCTGCTAGGTTTCTCAAGGCAGCACTCAGCGCCTCCGTTTGGCTTTGTTGCTGCGCTCAGTTCTCTACCGGGTGCTGACCTTTTTACCAGCTAATCTGAGTCGCTCTTTGCAGTCTTCGCAATACCATTTTGCTAAAGACGTTGTTAGTTACACCAAGGGTATCATAATAAATGGGGCAAACATACTCTTTGAACCAGGGGCAACCTTAAGGCCAACGCAATCCAGATGGAACCATTCACGCTCGCAGTCATCAGAGTCACAGGCAACCATTTCGCCATAGCTGACACTATTGCAGTAGCAATATGTTGGCTCATCACCATCAATGTCACCTTCATCCTCGTCTTGCATACTGCTAGTTGCGTCGTCATCGGCCGCCTGCTGTGCAACAAGATGAGTTGTGTTGCCTTTTCGGTGAGACTTTTTGGCGCCCTCATTCCGCGCTCTCGAAGCTCGAGCAGCAGCAGCATCCTGGAATGTAGCGAGCGCTGGAGTTGAAGGTTTGCTTGCTCTGCCACTCTTGGTAGTAACTGTGGCAGGCTGCGGCAATGTTGGCGTCGATTCGGCTTTGATCTCTGGTGGTTCCACCCGTGACTCTTTCTTGCTGGCTGTGGGGACAGATGCAATGTTCCCCTCCTGCTTCTCGCCATCTTTTTTGTTCAGCTCGCTCTTGATGGGTAGAGGAACTTCTGTAATGGTTGTAGCCTTCTCCAAAACGACATCGGGCTTATCCGCAGTGTTGCCGTTTGTGACTTTGGCTGTGACAGATGGGCGACGAGCCTTGCCGTTCTCCGAGGTAGAGTTGACGGAATTCTGACGGGCTCGTGAGGATGCGGGTCGAGGGGCGCTTGTGGGTGCTGGTGATGCCCCGGACTTTGGTTCGGAAATGCTGTTGACAACCGGCGAGGATGTCGTGGACGGAGTTTTGACAGAAGCAGCGGGCCTGCATAGTTTGTTAGCGAATTCAACATGAAGCAAGGTTGGTTCTGAGCGTACTTTTTCTTGGCGGGTGCGCTTCCAGTTGGTAGAGCGCGACGCTTCTTGGCTCCCTCAGGAGCTGGAGTTCCTCTTGGGCTACTGCCTTTGACTTTAGAAGCTGTACTACCGAGAGCCGAGCTTATTGTTCTTTCCATAGGAGTACCTCCGGGAGTCGCCTTTTCGGTCTTACGCCTTTTTTGGGGATTTCCATTCGCGGTACCAGAGATACCAAGACCAACATGATCGCCATCTTCGGCCTTTCTAGCCTTACTCGACGGCTTCTTCTCGCGTGGGGCATCCATGTCAGCGCCATGATTAGCATTTCTCATGTTCTTTTTGGCCTGAACCGCTTGTTTCCTGGCATCGCTCCGAGCCGCAGCCTCGTCGGCTAAGGCTTGGGCAGCGGCAGAAATAGCGGCAGCACCATCGCGCCGAGCTCTCTCAAAGTTGGATTTGCCTCCTCGATTTTCGGGGTATGCCCAATGCGTTGCGCTACCCCATTTCGCCTCGTCGCTGAACTCGTTTTCGAGGTAGGGCCAGACATCCTCCACGCGAGCCAGTTGGTGCTGGAGAGCCTCATTGGCCGTCGAGATGACATGGTTCTTCTCTTCGAGAGAAACCAGCATTTCTTGTATTTTGAAAGCTGTTTGACGAAACAGCTGTCGGCGAGGAATGTTGGATGGGTCAAAGACACCGGAAGCGGTGCTGGGTTCGTCGGTCGAGGCTGGCGCCAGAGAGTTGGATTGAGCAGCGCCAGTCGAACTGCCTTGTGCGCTCATTGGCGCAGAAGCAGGCGCGACAGAGCTGGCAGCTTCATTGTTACTGTGGGCGCCGGGAAGAGAGGCCTGCGTGGCGGCGGAGACAAGTTTGAAGAGGTGCTCTTGGGGAGCGAAGATTTTGGCGTCAACCTCCTTGAGAAGTGTAAAGTGACGGACCAGCTCTTTCGGAAGAGCAGTCATTGTATCCGCAAAGTGGGTGATTGCAGGGAATATGTCGATGGGTTGGTCGCCGACCGGGCCAGAGGCGGGCTCTCTGGCGCCCAGGCGGCCGGCATTGATGGAGCTTCGCGGGGGGTTCGTGCGAGTCTGTCGAATAGGTTGCGACCTGCGATGCGAAGAGGCCTCGGCCGGTACAGGCTTGGTCGATTTCATTGCGAAGAATGCCCTCGCTGAGGCGGTGGTTTCGGGCGGTAAGACGAGGACGAGAGAGACGATGAAGAGAGCGCGACCGAGCGAGGGGTGTGGTGGGAAACAAAGGCTGTAAAGCAGCAGCTGTGGGTTGCAGAGACGAAATAACCTTGGATGGGAGATGTCCTAGGTCATGGCTGGCAGGACGGTGCTGCAAGAGCTGGGCAGAGTGGTGGTGGTGATTGTGGGAGCGAAAGAAATGAGAGGATGCGATGACGGCGGCGTGTGCGAAGCTCGCTCGCGAAATTTGGCGGCAAGCGCAGCGACTGCTGGCAGCGGCTTAAAACCCAAGTAGCGGGCAGGTACTTTTCGTCTGGGTCTTCAGCCGAAAAGTACAATGGCATGTACCTACAATCGATAATACCGGGCAACGCGCTGGCGAAGATGCAGCGAGGTACCACTGTGGTTCCAGCCAGCGCACTGCTAAAATAATCCCCACCAACCCGACCGCGGAAAGGCTGCCAAAGCCGAGCTGGGTCTGGCTGTGGCTGGACTCTGGCGAGGCAAGATGCCCTCACTTGCTGCTTTTCAACGAAATGCACAATCTTCAATGAGCACGGTCGGTTGAACGATAAAGGCCGAGTTGCAAGAGCTAGTACTACTAGTCGGCGAGGAATACTGCATTCGGCCCTCTAAATACCAGGAAACTCTCATGTAAATGTGTACAATTGCAACCAGAGAGTGAATAACTGGCCATATCGAAACTAGGTACATGTTTCAGCTCATCTATGCTAGCTGCACTGTCAACATCACGCTTCGGGTATAATTCTCCATGCTTATTCCAGCGCCCGGCGCACCTTGTTGTTCTTGGTCGGCACCGAGCCATCCCTCGCCTTCTGCTTCTGCCTCCACTGCCACTCGAGCAGAACAAAGACAAAGTGCTGCAGGTCAAAGTCTGGCCAGAAGCACTTGAGGAAAAAAATGTGTGTATCCTGATGGCATTGCCAAAGCATAAAGTCGCTGAGACGCTCCACACCACTGGTGCGGACAAAGACGTCCAGAGGCGGATCGGCCGCAGTGTACATGTGGCTGTCTAGGGTATCGGCCGTGATGGAGTCGGGATTAGGGAGTGTAGACGAGTCAATGGAGCTTTTCCTCGCGCGATGACGGGGCTGGGGTGAGTCGGGCAAGAGAGTCGACGAGGAGTCGCCGGTGTCGCCGTCTACGTCCTTGTCGCCGTCGGTACGGTCGTCTGGCGAGGCATCGCGAATGGTGGGAAGTGTGTCGCGAACGTCGTACTGGGAAGAGAGAACCTTTTGTCGAATGCGCGAAGGCGAAAATGGAGTATTTTTGGGCGGAGGGGGGGTGAGAAAGTCTTGGACGGTCTCGCGGATAGCGGTGGTGATTTCGGCTCGGGAGGTGTAGGGGAAGCAGATGTTTAGCACAGCCCTGCCCATTGATTAGAATAAAGTATTATCAGAGAACCGGCGGTACTGGTAGCATACTTGTTGTTGTGCTTTGTTCGGGCAACGGCCTTGTCAACTACTTCCAGGACATCGTCGCGAATCATGTCGCGCTGGCCGAGAACACGCACGGATGCTCCATAGCGGTCGAGGATATCTCCATAGGTAGTGAGCTGCTCAAGCTTAACCTTGGCAAGCTGCATGAGGCCTTCCACCTCATATTTGGGGCGGTTAAAGTTTTCAATGCTAAATGCATATACGGTGACGACCTTGACGCCACACTTGTAACAGATTTCCATTATCTGGGAGGAGAATTAGCCGAGAAGATTGAAGCTGCAGCAGTATGCGGTCATGTCAAAGGCTGACCCTGGCAAGTGCTTCGAAGCCGCGGTGGTGGCCCTCGACAGTTTCCATTCGATGAGTTCGAGCGTAACGTCGGTTGCCATCCATTTCAAAGGCGACATGCTGGGGAACCGGGCCCTGCTTCAGAGAGCCTATCAAGAGCTCGCGCAGCATGTTAACGGCCCATTCTCCCGGGGGAGATTCAAGGATCAGCTTGCGCAGCAGCGACACGGTGCTGGCCATGGCGGCGGTCGGCGGTCGGGTTGTTGCGGACGTAGCCGGCGGATAGAGAGGAATTAGGGGGGATAATGGCGGAGGACAATGCAATATATTGGCGCTGGGAAAGCAACCGCAGCCGCGAAGAAACTGATTAGATACAGAGGAAAACAAAAGACGCGCTGGGCATGGTGGCCTGAAGAAGTGGTGGAAGAAAAGGTAATGACGAAGGTGACGAGATGAAGCCACGACAACCAGTGGCGAAGCTGAAGGTTTTCACAAGCCAGCCTACGAATTCCGGGAACCAAGCCACACAGGCAGGTGAGGCGGTGCCGACGGGCCAAGGTAAGTGAGCGCTAGGCCTGATTAGATTGTGAGCTGCCAACGATCAAACTGCCACCTTCGTTTGTGATGAAATTGTCAAATAGCAAGTTATTTAAGTACGTGATCCAGGCACAAATGATTTAAACGAGACATGTCACCCGAGACATGTCGCCAAAAGTGCTGCAGGCGCTGCTGCATGCTGTGCCCGGCAGGGTAGCATGCTGTGCCAGAAGCGTAGCACAAGGTGCCTGCTAGGTAGGTACCTTACCTCCTGGGTAGAGGCTTGGTCAGGCATGAGATTCGTCTGTCAAGGTAGGTACGCGGCATCTAAATATTCAATAATGAACCCGCGAATAAAAATAGTCATATTGAGGAAAAGAGGAAAAGTAATTTTTAGAATTAATAGCCGTTCTACTGGTAATAAGAGGCTGAAGATCATAGCCCTGTCAGTCCGCCGTGCCCCTGCAAATACAGTGGCCCCATTTGTACCAGGCCACCACTCAGCACAGTCGTACAGCGCCTGTATCCGCCTGTATCCGCCTACTTTGGGCAGCAGCACCGTCATCGATTATCTGATGGGACTCGACAGTCATGCTGGTACAGATTGTTGGTAATCGCAGTATAAGCAGCACAAATTCACGAAGCACTATTCATTGCTGACTGTGTACCGAGCACCATTTCCAGAATAACTTAATCTTGCCAACAGCTATTTAGCCAGCCCTCCACGCCCTCCAACCCCCCAGGTACGGGCAAGCCGCTTCGCTATCGGCCACACCCCACTGGCTGCACCCCAATTAGCTCGACAGATCACCGTACAAAGTTGCCCCGCCACTTCGATAAGCCGCAACCACACCTAGGTACACTACACGACCACTCTTCTCGCCTCTAGTTTTTCCACTCAAGGCTTCCCTCCAGCACATTGCCATTTGTTCTAATTGGCTCCTGCTGCACGGCGCCATGGTTGTTTTTGACGGTCACGAGTATCTCACCGAGGAAGAGCGCCGCCTCAAGGAGGATCGCGAGCGCCAGCGCTACTGGAAGAAATGGGGACCTTATGTCGCCGAACGACAGTGGGCTACCGGTATGCCATCACTGGCCTTCTTCAACAAATTGATCGCAGTCGCTAACAGTTATCAAAGTGCGAGAGGATTACAGCCACGATGGTGATGCTTGGAGTCGTATGTGTGCCCTTCGCAACCGATACTCCCTCTGCCGCGTATCCGATCTAACCATGTCCAGATTTTCCGCACGAACATGCCCGGTCGCGAGCCTTTCGCTGGGGTGAAGACGGCATCGCCGGTGTATCAGATACACATGGCTGGCAAAATATTGGGTTTAGCTTCTGGAACGAACAAGAGTATGATACTCGTCTTCCAGCCATCCACACGTATCGACCTATTAACGCGCTGCAGCGACTTCTTGAAGGAACGTCTCTTTGGCCTCTCTAATCCTCAGGGTAATCACGGCGAAAGCGTCAAGGAAGCTCATTTTCATGTGGATAACACACCTGTATGCCCTTCCACTCCAAATTGCCGTTGCAAAAGGCTAACTAGTGGCACCTAGACTGTATGATTCCCGTAGACGAGTAGCTTTCTCGCCTTCGCCGCTAACAATTGACAGCACTCTTATATGAAATTCCTCTACAAATATCCTCAGAGAGCTTTCCCCTACGAAGATCTCGTCAAGGAAAATGCGAGGCGAACGAAACAAGACAAGGAATACCAAATCATCGACACCGGTGTCTTCGACGAGGACCGCTACTGGGACATTTTTATTGAGACGGCAAAGGAAGAGAACGACCCCGATGAGCTCCTCTTCCGAGTTACAGCTTGGAATCGTGGTCCTGACCCTGCCCCTCTTCACATTATTCCCCAAGTTTGGTTTCGCAACACATGGAGCTGGGGTATCGAGCCGCCAGAGAAGAAGCCCATTCTGACCGCCAATTCCGAGCTCTCTGCCTCGTCTAACCACTGGAGCCTCGGCCAAAGGCACCTGACTCTCTCGCCCTCTCCCGGTGTTGGGTCGACTGGTGAAGATGTTCTACCAGAGCTGCTCTTCACCGAGAATGACACAAACGTCAACGTCTTGTATGACCAGAAGAACACGCAGCCCTATGTCAAGGACGGGTTCCATCGCTATATTGTGAATGGCGAGAAGGACGCCGTCAACCCTGCACGAATTGGTACGAAATGTGCTGCCTGGTTTAGCTTCAATGAAGACGGCGGTGTGAACCCGGGTGAATGTGCAGGTAAGTAATGCACCCAGAAGGCGTACATGTGACAGATGATTGATGGTATTCAGTTGTTCGCTTTCGCTTTTCTAAGAAAGAACAGAGTTACCTCGACGAGGAGGAATTTGACAACGTTATTGAAAAGCGTAAACAGGAGGCCGACGAGTTCTACTACCGTTTAAGCCCGCTGCCCATGACGGACGACTTGAGAAGCATTCAGCGACAGGCCTTCTCTGGCATGATGTGGACAAAACAACATTATCTCTTTATCTGGGATCAATGGGCCAACGGTGATCCCGCGACGCCTCCACCGCCACCAGAAAGAAAAGCGATCCGCAACACTCAATGGCGTCACATGCATTGCGACGACATCTTGTCCATGCCAGACTCATGGGAATACCCATTCTTCGCCGCCTGGGACAGCGCCTTCCACTGTATCCCCTTAGCCATGATAGACCCCGATTTTGCCAAGAAGCAACTTGATCTCTTCACGAGAGAATGGTACTGCCACCCCAATGGCCAATTGCCAGCGTGAGTCCTCCCTCGACAATTCTCATTTCTGATCATGCTAACTGTGCCCAGATATGAATGGAATTTTAGCGATGTAAACCCTCCCGTTCATGCTTGGGCCACGTTCCGCGCATTCAAGATTGAGCGAAAACTTTATGGCCGCCAGGATCTGGACTTTTTGGAGCGCATATTCCAAAAACTGCTGATCAACTTTACCTGGTGGGTGAACCGAAAAGACACCGAAGGCAAAAATGTCTTTGCGGGCGGTTTTCTTGGCCTCGACAACATTGGTTTGTTCAACCGTTCGGAACCCCTGCCTACAGGCGGTGTGCTGGAGCAGGCAGACAGTACCGGCTGGATGGCATTCTTTTGCTTGTCCATGCTCAATATTGCCCTCGAGCTTGCCAAGCATCGTCGCATTTACGAAGACATTGCGTCCAAATTCTTTGAGCACTTCATCCTTATCAGTGATGCCATGACCTTTAGGGAAGGCAACAAGAGTGAGCAGTCTCTGTGGAACGACGAAGACGGCTTCTACTACGACGCCATTTCTTATGGCGGCCCGCACATTCAGCAGCTGCCCGTCCGTTCGCTGGTTGGCCTCATTCCGCTATATGCCACAACGACGCTGGAGCCAGAACTCATGAATATGCTGCCGTCGTTTCGTAAGCGTGTCGAGTGGTTCATCCACAATCGACTAGACGTCGCCGAGCGAAACATGGCGAGCATTAGAAAGAGAGGAAAAGGCAACAGAATTCTTCTCTCAATCGTCAGTAAGGATCGTTTGGAAAAGATTCTAAAGCGCATGCTAGACGAGGACGAATTTTTCAGCGACCACGGCGTCCGGTCGCTGTCCAAATTCCACAAAGACCACCCCTTCTCCATGAATGTCAACGGGCAAGTCTTTGAGGTTGGCTACGTCCCTGGCGACTCGGATAGCGGCCTCTTTGGCGGCAACAGCAACTGGAGAGGCCCCATCTGGCTATGCGTTAACTTTCTCCTCGTCGAGTCTCTGCAAAGATTCTATCTCTTTTACGGACCCGAGTTTCAAGTCGAGTGTCCGACTGGCAGCGGCGACTACATGCATCTGGGCAAAGTATCTGAGGAGATTCAGCATCGCCTGCAGCATTTGTTTGCTCGCACAGACGACGGCAGGAGGAGTGTCAATGCCGGTAACGACATGCTCGACTTTGATGATAACTGGAAAGACTATCTCTGGTTCCACGAGTTCTTTGACGGTGACACTGGACGTGGTCTCGGTGCCAGTCATCAGACGGGCTGGACCGGCCTAATTGCTCGAATGATTCACGACACTGGGTAAGCTTCTTGATAATGTAACTTGCCGTGGAAGAATATCGAAACTAACTGCCAGATAGTGTCAGCTGTCGTCTCCCGCAGACGCCGCGCACGCCGTCCGCCGCCATGTCGCACTATTTTGACGACATGTTCCAGCGCAGCGTCGACGTTGGCATCCCGCAGTCCCCGCGTATGCACCGTATCCGCCGCTCCTCAACGGCGCGCTCCATCGGCGCCCGCAGCGACTTTGTCTTTGACGACGCCAACGACGACGCCCGCTCCGATGGCGCGTCCGTCTCGGACGGCATTGTCTTGACCCACGGTGCCACCGCCGCCGCCGCCGATCGCGACAAGACCGAGGCTGACGCCCACATGCACGCCTACATCTCGGACCAGCTGAGCCGCTACAAGGGCGAGATGCATGACCGCTTCTCGCGCGCCGACGAGTTTGAGACGTCTGCTAACGGCAACGGCAACGGCAACGGGCACGGAAGCGGCAGCGGCGGTGATCATTGACATGGGGGTAAAGGAAGCCAAGCTACGGGATGTCATGTTGGGATTGGAGAGTTGGGCGAGGCACACTGTTACTATCAGGTACATGCATTATACAAGAGCATCTCTAGAGTCGATAGATAGAATAACAAAAAAGTCCTGTGCGTTTTTTCATCACTCTGTATTTACCAAACTCGACATGCATTAAAAACTTGACTACGAGCACAGTGAAAAGTCCGTCGCACAAGCCCTGAACTACGTTGTGTTGTGTGCCTGTCTTCCAACCTCACAGCAGCAATTGGCGGAGAATTGGAACAAACGAGATGGAGAAATTTTGCCTTCTATTTCACATGCAAGCCATCTCCATGCTCATCGACAGCTTTCATACACGACAGAAACACCCCCCCAACGGCCGAGGGCTCTGTCCAAAAAAACAAGTTGTTTGTGGTGTTGACAAAGGAAAAGTAGTTATAGGTCACGAAAGGAACTTGTCCCTCTTGCGATCCATTTTCACTGTCCCGAATTCGCCCATTCTTCTTTTTTCCCTTTGCTCCCCTCATACGGTCGATAAGAACAATCGTAACACCCCATCCCAGAGACCGCTTCAAAATCGGGGTTCCGCTCGATCAATCAATGCGCGTAGTTGTGTGTTGGTGTGTGTGTCTGTGTGCGTGTCCGGGAATGCCAAAGAATGGTCAATGACGGGCGTATTAAATGCAGTGGGCTCATGGCGTGGTTTTCGAATTTCTTGTGCGGGGATTGATTGATTTACAGGCTGTCGGTGAGGACCTTGTTCATCTTGGCGATGCGCGAGGAGACGGAGAGGTCAATGGTGCGGTCACCGACCTCGACGACGAGGCCGCCGATAATGTCCGAGTTGACCTCGTTGGTGACCTTGAGCTTCTTGCCGGCGCCGACGTACGGGGACTTGCTGACGGCGGTCTCGAGCTTGGCGAGGGTCTTGTTGTCGAGGGGCTGGGGGGCACAAACACCTGGGTTAGCATTGACTGTCTTCTTCACGTTGAGGCTCGCTTCTCCCTCTCCCTCCCTCTCTCTTTCTCCGGTGGTGTAAATCGTACCTGGGCAGAGGTGACGGTCATCTCGACCTCACCACGGGACGCCGAGATGATTTGGTTAAACTTGTGGCAGACGCCCTGGAGGAGGCCAAGACGGTTGTTCTCAGCGAGCGTCTCGAGAAAGTTCTTGACGGTGGCACCGCCGCCGCCGGCCTGCTTGATGAGCTCGGCGATAATGGCCGACTTGTCCTCGGCGCTCAGAGTCGGGGCGGCGAGGATGCTGTTGAGCTTGGGGTCCTTGTCGGTAATCTCGCCGAGGGTGGCAAGGGCCTTGGCGGTCGGGTCGAGAGTCGACGACTTGGCGGCAGCAGTGTACTACAATTATCCCCCGTTAGCTAGCCTGTCCCGAGCTTCTTTTCCAACATTCATGTGCTCCATCTCCGGGGCGGGATAATCTTCAATGGCAGGTGCGCGGTATAAGTTGTTCTCTGCGCACCAGCATTCCCAATTGCATCGGCAAAAAAGCGCCCCCGGGCTCTCAAGGAGGAAAATTTGTTTGCTTGCGGGGATGATTGATGAGGGAGACGTACGAGAGCGGTGGCGTAGGTGCCGTCAACACCAAAGACCTGCACGGGAGGCTTGACGTCGTTGGCGGCGGCCGCGGCAAAAGTGCGCACGGGGGAAGCGGCGACGAGGCGGCGGGGAGCGGCGACGCGGGCGGTGCGAAGGACCTGGCGGGAAAACATGGCGAAGAGGCGGAAAAGGAGAACGAATTGGCAGGTTTTGCGTCGAGATACCTGGGGGAGGAGGGCGTTGGGAAGTATCACCAGGGCGTGAGACGGGAGGAGTTGTGAGAGCTTTTGGTGCTTGTCGAGGTGTTCCTCCGGCAATTTCGGAATTTTGATGCCTGGCCAGGCATCAACCCGGGTTAGGTAATCCGATGACACCCGCGTATTTTCGTTAACATAGTTCAACGACCAAGTAAAGACATAATCAACCTAAAGTGTAGTAGACAAAGAGAGTTCAATTAGATTTAGTTTCGTCGAGAAATCATTTTCAGTTGATGCGTGCAAGCAAAAAAAGACCCTATAGTGGCAAAAAAGAAATGCTTCTCGGCAAGTGATGGACAAACGGGGAATCGAACCCCGGACCACTCCCAATCTTGAAATCCGCTGGACAGAAGATGCTAAGGGAGTATTATACCACTAAACCATTCGCCCGGTTGCACTGAAACGCTGTTCATCTCTGAACGAGATGCACCGGCGCTTATTTGAATATAATAACTAAATCAGTCATTGGTAGACCGCACGGGACACAACCTTCAACCGATAACATCGCGTTTGGCTGTAGGTCTAAGCAAGAAATTGATTACAATGCGATTCATAATTGAAGCTTTTGTACCATGCGGAATAAACAAAGCGGGTCGGCAAATAACAGCTATACCCACCCTCTCGTGCCAATATCATAATCCAACCGAAAAAACGCCATTCAGTGACTTTCCAACCATTCAAACCACAGTCCAAGACTGCCGACGCTCATTGATATTACAGGTATTCCCCATCCATGTCTTAATCGCTCTTCAGCATGCTATCAACCAAGTCTCCCAGGGGACCCCAGTAGTCGCGGCCGCTGGCGAGGCTGTGCTCGTCAATAAAGAGGACGTATTGCTTGAAGCTTGTGTTGAGATGTGGCTCGAGGCCGAGTTCGCGGATCACGGGATAGTGGTGGCAGTAAATATGTGCATAGACACGGTACATGCGCTTGAATATCTGGCGCACGAGGGCTGGGAACGACTTGGGGAACGGAACGCCTGCCAACGAAATTGATTAGCAATGGTCTTGGTCAGGTGGACATCGAATCTTACCAATCTTGCTCGGCAGCACTTGTTCGTTGTCGATATTGGCCTGGACCCAGGTCATCAACTGCTCAATGTATGCAGGTGCCGCCATCTTTGTGGGCTTCTTATAGTTGTCGTTGTCCTGCCAGAGGTATTCGAACCTGTGCTCATTAGCCAATGTTGACTCGCTTTCAACCCCTACTGGCCACGTACTCGTCAGTGGCCTTCATCTCCGGGCACGACTGCGGGGAGCAGAACTCGGTGATTGCTCCATAGAGCAGGTTAATCTGGTTGTAAAAGTCGACCACTGACTGACATTAGCGCCAAACCCTACACACATTCACAGGGGCTAGAAGGCATCTTACTGTTGACCGCAAGCCACTCATTTTCATCTTCGCCCTCGGGAAGCTTGACCACCTTGCGGAGGCTGCCCCCACCAAGGGTCACTTCGGCGTACTGGCGCAGCTGGTAGCTGGTAGCACCGCCCTTGCCGACGCGGGGCCGGAATTGGTTCTTTGCGCGCTGGTTGCTAAGGTCGGCGATTTTCGTGTTAGCCGTCGACGTTACGCTGCAGACGCTCTGGCCAAACGTAGCCAGCGACACATCCGGCGAGTCTTCGCAGACAGCCGCGTCGGCGTTTCGCAGCCGAGCAATGGCACCGTGGGAGCGATTCGTCCAGAGCCGGGCAATCGCGGCCATGTTGTTCTTATGCGTTGGAAGAATTGGGCAGGGGCAAGAAAACGACCGAAAACAGAGCGGAAGACTAACACTGTGGTGAGAAACTGAGCCATCGTGGGAGAGGCCGGCCGGGGCTTTGTAGCGTTGTCGGACGGGCGAGTAGCGATCGTGAGACTGCATTCCAATGGTTAGCATGGTAATCGGGTAATCGGGCCGTTGACGGGAGGGGTAGCACTTGAGGTGAGTTTCCGTACAGGCTAGCAGAGACGGGAAGTCTCTAGTGACGGGCTCGAGGCTAGGAGGGAAGCCTATGATTCTAAAGGATGCAAATAGCAGATGCAGTGACGCGAGTGACCAGGGACAGTTTTTGGCGGGGTCCGTTTCGGTGATGATGCTGGCATAGAGTTTGGCCTGGCCGTGTTTACTGGACTTCCAGATTAGGTTGGTTGCTGGGGCGCAACTGTCAAGCCCCGCCAACGCTATGCGAATAACAGGTTGCCCTTCACATGCAGAAACATTACAAAGGGCAAACGTAAAAATAGTAGTCGAGATTATCAGGATTTATTCTGGGAAATCTGGTGGTTAATCTTTCTTTCTCTGTCTTCGAGTACTGTCGTTCTTTTACTTTGGCGGTGATGGTCGCCTACGTGTCGACCAACGAGCAACAAGAAATGAACAACGCGGTAGAAAACAGAGCAAGCGTTGTAATTTCGTGAAAGGCATTACTAGTAAATATTGCGTTGGATATCATGAGCAAAGTAGTCCCCGTGAGGCTCTGACAAAAATAATACAACATGCCACATACAATCATCGCTTGACATCTTTCCCCTAGCGAGTTAACTTCCGACCGCCACGTCTTGAAGGTCGAGTCTGCATAACCCTCTTGAACCAAATGGTAACACAAGTTACCATCTTCCACGAAATCCGCGTCCTCTTCCGCCACCCCGTCCGCCACCTCGCCCGCCTCTGCCTCGCCCGCCACCACGTCCCCTACCACCACCATGAAACCCTCTGTCCACCGGAGTAGGCCCGCGTTTCTTCTGTTCTTGTCTATCCTGCTCGCTGAAATCCCAGAGGTTGGTCAGATCGAGAAGCTGACAGAATTCTGCGGTCTGAGGATTGGTATATTCTTCAGGTTGATCGTGCACAATTTCGGGGGTCCCTTCCTCGTATGGTGGCGCTGTCTGAGAAAAGTTGTTGGGTACTTGGAGCTTGCCAGTCTTGACAATATTGGCTTCTACCCATTCTCTTTCTCCATCTATCAGGGGGATATATTCGTCCTCGCCCAGATTGGGGGCCACCTGAGCGGCTGGGTTGCCAATAACAAGGTCTCTGTGGAACACTCGAGTTATGGCCAGCCACTCCGGGTCATATTCTAATCTGTAGCGTGATGGCAATTCACCTGCAGGATGACGGGCAGACTCTTCCTTATTAAACGGGTGTATCTCGCACAGCTGTAAGAAACGCCTACCAGGAAGACATTTATCGAGCGCAAGGAAGCGAACATCTGTATTTGTGATGCCCGGCGGAACGGGCTGCCCAGGAGTGCCTTTGGGCCGCGGCGGCGGCTTTGTAAAAGAAGCCGGCAGCTGAGCCAAGAGCTCTTCGGAGACTTTGTTGGTCTCTGTTTGCTCCTCTTTCGAGCTTTTCCGGCCCTCTGGTGCTGGCATCGTATCAGTACTGGGCCGAATAGCGACATCGTCGTCATCATCAAGGTCCAACTCGATTTCATCCGGGTTTTGTTCTTGTGGAGCTTCTGCAACTGCATCATCAAGCTCCGGCTGTACAGTCTGTCTTGTATCAGATTCCGATTGCAGGCTGAAGCTTTTCAGCGCGGCAAATTTGACGTGCAAGTGAGCAGAAAACCAGTGTGGTGGGCGAAGGCGATCAAGGACATATCCCGCAGCAGTATTTCCCAGTGTGCCGTCGATGGATTCTTGCCGAAAGTCACGCTTCTGCTTGAAGAGGCGTTCTGAATCCCCATGTCTCTCAATACCTTTGGGCCAGTCATGGCTTAGGCCGATGTCAACCTGAGTGCGCAGCAGCAGCAGTTTGCGAACGTCAATTTCTCGCACATGGTAAAGAGACCGCACATCGTTGTCGTTGAATGGAAGACGTTCAAAATGCGGTTTCCTATAGTCAAACCCCTTCCAAATACCAGACATGCCCGCGATGCGCAGAGGACCGAATCGCAGAACGTTGGCCGCACCCATGTAGTAGATGTTGGGTGCGACCCAACCGCCGTAGTAGAGTTCCCAAAGATGAGAGCTGGCTTCATGATTTCCGCCGATAAATATGGTGGTATAGGGCGCTTTGCGAGCGCCAGAGTAATAATCGGGAAAGTCACCAAGCTCGCGGTACTTGACAGGGCATGCCATGACGGCGAGATCTTGGGCATTGCGGACAGACTAACATTATCAGCCAATTGATCTTTGCGGCAACTATCCATCCAAGTTGTTGGCGTCCGATTACCTGAAAATCTCCGCCGATGATGAGGAGATCGACAGCATCCCACTTTCGCTCTCGGCAAGACCTATCAACGGCGGCGTATATGGCGTTGAGCGTACCATGGCCCTGCATCAGTTAGCAGGCCGGTGTGGGTAGTTTTAGTGAATAGGCAAATGCTCACGCATCCTTCTACAGCTACACGCACCCCACCAGATTCTAGAATTGTGGTGGCCATGGTGAGTGTGGGTTGCGGCTCTCGATGGTTTGCCAGAAGCACGTTTTTCGCGTCTGAGGCAGCGTGGGAGGAAGCCTACCTAGCGCTAGGTGGTGGATTCACGCGGCAGGAGCCACTGGAAGCACCGTCGAATTTAAATTTTCGTCCATGCTGAATCTTGATGCTGACATGAAAGTAGAAATGATTACAAAATATGATGCCCGGAAAACGCAATTGCTTTCTACCTATCATGAGAGCCTCATGACTAATGGTTGGTCATGGTCATGGCCACGCAGGCACACCAAATATCACTAGTTTGAGCTCATGCCGTTGGACTATATCTACCAGCAAACGCCTCACATTGGTGACGTTGTTTTCTTTTTTTTTTCTTGAAATTCTTCGCTTTCATAAATCCCAGTAACCGCTACATCGCCAACCCCGGAAACATCACCACCCCATTTACCTAACATGCCTCCCGCCAGAAAGACCATTGCCCTCATCATCGGCAGCACGCGGACGCCGCGCCTGGGCCCGTACATCCATGACTTCATCAAGCGGGAGTACCTAGAGCCCATCGCTGCCGCAGGAAGCGTCAAGCTCGAGACAGTCGACCTCGCTGACCACCGGCTGCCCATCTTTGACGAGCCACTGCACCCGGCGGGTCGCCCGAGAGACGACCCGACGCCAGCCTACGCCCACGAGCACACGCGCAAGTGGTCGGCTCTGGTGCGCCGCTACGACGCTTTTATCTTCTTCACGCCCGAGTACAACGGCAGTGTCCCGGCTAGCCTCAAGACGGCCCTTGACGCGCTCTTTTACGAGTGGTCCGGCAAGCCTGCGGGCATCATCGCGTACGCCGGCCGCGGCGGCGCCTCGGTCACGGCGCACCTGCGCGCGATTCTCGGCGTTGTCGGCCTGCGCGTTGCAGACACCTCGGCCGGTATCCCGGCCAATGCGAAGACGCTGGCGAGCCTCGAGGCGACTGGGAAGCCCCGCGATGAGGACCTCGAGCGCTGGGCCGCCGCCCAGGTCGCGGAGAAGAGCAAGGCCCTGCTGGGCGAGATAGTCAAGCAGCTCGACGAGCCCGCAGCCAAATAAAACGGTGCGCTGGGGAGAGAATGAAGTTGCGAGGCCTTCAGTCGATATACATCGAGCATGCAAGGCTGGGTACCGGCATATCTAGCTGAAGAAATAGAGATATTTTGAAAACATAACTAGACGATCTTATTGACTGCAGGCTTTAGGCCCGCTTGACTCTCACTATCAGGGATCATGGGAAATGTAATAGGCGCTCGCAAATTTCATTTTGACATATTTTTCGAGTATCTTAGAAGTTGGGTCCACCCACCTCAGCGGCGTAACAGAAGAAAAGACGCATCTTGCGCAGTAAGCAGAGTAAGGACCTCGAAAGAAACAATGTTATTTATCTAATTACGTCTCGTATCGGCCGTCTCAAGTCGTACCAGACTGACTGCCCGAACCCAATCAACTACGCCGCGAGACCCGTTTAGTGCTTGCTTGCGTATTGACTTGCCTCGCCATCCTTGGCTGCTGCAGACAGCAACGCCCGCTCAAGTTCCGAGACATATGCTGCAGGCCAAGGGAGCAGCCGACCCGCCCATCGACCTGCGGCACTGCGGTACCTGAGAAAGGAGGGTGCGGTGCATCGCCGATGCCAGCCTGTTTCCGCTCCGCCTGCATGACCCTGGCTTGCATAGCTACTTGCCAAAAGAAACAAGTTATCAAGTATCCTGTATTTACCATGAAAGAGAACGAGACGCGGGAGGAACAGTGAATTGCATTTGCCTGAGCCGAGTAAAACTCGTCAATATCTAAACTGAAAAATGGAATAAGAATAAACAGCGAAAGGTGTGTGTGTGTGTGGAAGCTCATAATGAAATTGTCGTTAACTCCCAGCCGCTCCGGAAGGGAGCAAAAGATTTCGTAAAAAGCCAGAGAATGTGCAAGGAAAAAAAACTAAAATAGGTGCGCTTTATCGTGATTCGTAAACGTTGACAGGGAAGCTAGACGTCCAAGCCGAGCCTGTTTCGGAGCGTCAGTCTTAGAGACTCCTTGCAGTTGACCAGCGACGACAGGATCGTCGCGCCGAGGCCGGACGGCTGCTCGGCTTGGACGGCGGCCTCTGTGTCCCTTTTCTCCGGCTCGGCGGCCACGGGAGCCTTGACGGGGACTTCGTCCGCACGGGGCTTTCGGCCATAGACAATATATCTAAGAAAGAAGAAGTTTTTTCATGGTTAGCAAATGCGCCCTTTGATCATCGTCATTCGTCGTCATGGGGTCGCCAATCGCTCCCATGCCAGAAAAACCGTGACCGGAGATGGGATACAACTCACTTCTCATAGTAGGCGTGCACTGTCGGATCCTCGAGCGTCTTGCGGACGCGGCGCAAAAAGTCGTCGGCCTCGTCCGACGAGTAGCCTGCCGCGAGCACCAGCTTCTTGAGACCGCCGACCAGGGCGTAAAAGTCGTGAAACATGAAGCGGCCCACCTCCTTCTGACGCTCGTCCTTGCACCACTCATTGACGGGCGCCGCGATGATGGTCTCGACAACGTCCACGAAGCCCGCCTCCTCGAGCCAGCGCTTGTACTGCCGCGGCTTGGCCATGTCGCGGCCGAGCTTCTTGCCGGCGGCGCGCCCAACGTCGCCCCACTCCTCGAGCGCAGTGCCGTCGATGCTGCCGTCGAGGCTGAGGGCCTGGATGGGCGTGTCAAAGATTTCAATGTAGCCACCCTCGCGCAGGCTGTCGCGCGCCTTGCGTAGGACGGCGGGCATGTCGTCAAAGCACGTCACCATGTAGCGGAAGTAGGCATAGTCAAACTGGCAGCCATAGTCCCAGTCCTGCTTCTCGACGTCGTGCTGGATAAAGCTGCAGTTGGGCACGCCCGCGCGGGGCTGAATAGCGCTCAGGTCGCTTCCCAAGACCGTGCAGTCGGGATGTTCGGTGGCTATGAGAAATATATATATTAGTGTGATTCAAGCCTTCTGCCAACGTCGCGAAGAAGATGGGACGAATGGATGGTAAAACGGGAAAATTGGGCCCAAAAAACAATGGGATTGTCCGAATTGTCTCGGGAGGTAGAGAGCCCCCCCGGTCGAAAAGGGTTGGCGAAACTCACCATATTCAATGGCCCAGATGCCGGTACCGGTGCAGACGTCAATGACATTCTTGGGATCCTGGACAGGCGCGAGTCCGAGCTTTCCTTGCTGGATGAGGCGCACCATGCGGTGTTGATGATCTGCCGAGACCACGTTAGTCAACGCCACGCTGAAATATGACCCGCCGCGTTGTAAGGTCTGACATACCCAATCGTTCGTGTTCCGCCTGCAAGTGATTTTAGTCAGCCATGAGCAAATTTGGAAAAGCGCACCAAAAGAGTTTTCTTTTTCTCTCTCGGCTAGGTTCAACATACAGGATCGTTTGGTAGATAGTAAGCTGTTGAGAGTTGGAAGAAAGAATCGTGGTTAATGACGGGGGTCTATACAAGCGTCTCATGGTGGAGGAACCTACAGCCAGCGTTGTAGCCGTGATATGTTCGTCCACCTTCGGCAATGGCGTCTTGCTCTGCGACGGCCTGGGATCTGGATCAAAGACATTTGCATTTAGCAATTGTATGACCAACCAAAAAAGAGTTTATTTCGCTCACTTGGGAAACTCAACGTCGCCCGAACTTTGCTTCTCCCACGTCTCGTCGACGACGAGATGAGACGTGTCGTAGCCTCGCAGGACAGACAGCTTGGCGCCGTCAGTGTGCTTGATGTCGGCCGTCATGTTGTCAATTATGTATGTGTTTTGGGAATTGCGTATTTTCTGAGAAAAGGTGACAATTCTGTTCGAGTTCAAGGTGTCGAATGTTACAAGATGTATCGTCGATGTGGGAGAGGATGAGCCGGATGTAAGTAGTTGACTAAATTGAACAGTATGCTTGTAAAAATCCGAAACACTGTAATAAATCAAACGACGCAAAGGGAGGAAAAAAAAAAGGGAATACAGGCTTGTTTTATTACCCGAATGGTCAATTCGCAAGAAACTGGATGGCTCAGACGGTCAGACCCAGTCAGTACCGGCGCTCGCTCGCCTTGGCCGCACTGACAAAAAAAATAGGTTGAATGGGTGCCACATGGGAAGGGGGAGGGGGGCGTGTACAAAAAGAGATCGTCAGTCCATGTTCGAGAGCTATTTGCATCATGTGGAGGCACAGGCGTAATGTAGAGCGGGATAACGCAGTTGTTACAGGATGCGCCACACTGTAATTCTTCTCTTGTTTCTTCTTTCTTCACCACATCTGTCATGTTACTTTTTTCCCATCCGCGTACTCGGCACCGCCTTTCAATTATGACATGATATGACAGAGAGGGAGGGGTCCCGACTACAAAGAGGCGGAAATCACCGAGCTACAACTAGTAATGCCCTGATCTTGAGTTT